>DWAN01000859.1:0-20427 GCA_018230445.1 Heliconius hewitsoni
CCCTCTGCCTACCCTGCTGTGTGCGGGATACAGTGTGAAGCTGATTTTTTTTTTAGTTACTAACACATCTGAATTCTGTAAAAACATCAAACTATAAAAATTACCTCATATTCATAATTTTAAAAGGTAAATTTGGGGCTTATAGCTGAAGAGAACAATAGCTGAACTCTGCTAGCTAACCAAAACATAAGTGTAAGGTAGAGTACTCACATCCCCTATCTCGCGAGCTAAGAATCGCGCCTCGGAGGACCTTTGACAAAGTAATGACGGCGTAGACAAAGCAGCCTCCCCACACCCTCTAGGCATGAGGTACTAGGGTATCTACACGATGAAATGTTTCATAAGGTACAAGAGTTTTTTTCTACAAGTATCAGGGGTCATGCCCATGCAAATAAAAATTGTTTGTTGTTCATTGTATGTTTTAGAAGAGATTTCTTTTTTATTGTTTAGGATGTGGAATGCTTATAAATTTTTTTTAGTTTCGTTTATTGAATTTGTTGTGCTTATTTAATATTAACTTATGTGTTGTATCAGTATGCGTTATTTATTGATAAAATAGTAAAATCGTAGTGTATTATTTTCCTTTATTGAACAACATATGAAAAAAAATGAAACGTTAACGCTTATATTGAAACAAAAAATGTCCATGAGCTCTTTGAATATCATATATTTGTCAAATTCAACCACCACGGTGCTTAAGTGTTTGATGAATTTAAAATTATACTATGAACATAAATAAATTTAAACGTTTAAATTAAAACCAAAAAAATGTTCCTATTAATGACATATATTTGGCCACCCTACGTCGAACCACCCACCATTACAGATCGTACGTTTTGATTCACCCACACCACCCTCTACAAGTTCTCATGGTTACCCTACCGAATGTGTAGTGGAACCACAATTTTTTCACTTTAATACTTTCGTTGAAAAGGTATACTATTTTTATATACCTCTTTATTTTGCCAAAGAATTGAGATAAAAGCACATTTAGAAATAACGTTCTGGGAATTAATAAAAATATCTCCGCAAATAGAACTACAAAAAAATACAGGCTGTAATTAAAACATTAAAAAGATTTAAATAAAAACCCTTTTCTTTTCTAATGTAGTAAACAAAAAATATATTAATTAGCCTTATTTAAGCATTTCTATTATAAGTCACGATAAACAAAGCCTTTTCACCCTTGCGCAAAACAAAGACGAATGGGGTGAACTTACAGCGTTCCATTCTTCTATAGATTCAAAAAAAATCTTCAAAAACATAGAACTTGATGTGTAAATGACGCTTACCTCCCGCGTGTGCCATCAACTAATTTCACAAGGTTTCAGAGTTAACACCCAAGAGCTGTGCCTTTAGTGGCAATACAGTCTTTAAAGCTTTTGTGATAAGGCATATATTGGGATAATATTAATTTCCTTCCTGTCTATTGACATAACATATGAGGGGAACAGATAAGATGCTTAATCACCCGGCACCCTGTCTGCTCCAAAAGTATTTTGCTTTGTAAAGTGGCTGGGAAGTATGTACACGCAAAATTCCAAGCAGTGAATGCTATCCTTATATGCATCCATATTTATAGTAAAATATTCAGGATTTCATAAGTCAACATTATGTGAATTTTAAGCGAGAGTCGCTTTAAATTAAATTATTAATTCAACACCTGCTCAAAAAGATTTGACTAGAACTGCCAACTGCATGGAATATGTGTATGTTCAATTGTTACGTTTTTATATTGAGTAGGCAGAAGTGACCTAGTGGAATGCATTGTTTCAAAAATTTTTAAGTAAATCTTTCCATGTATGAACTTGGAAGATATATGAGAAAACCTATTATTACGAGCATTTATAATTGTAATAGAACCACAAGCAATGATTTTTACTTTTGTTATCTATTTATCTGTGTTTGTTGAAATATTATTTAGGCAAACTAAAGTTTGCCTAATTAATTTCAATGAAACAAACACTAAATGTTAAAACATTTAGTGTTTGTTTCATTGAAATTAATATAAAAAAAGTTAAAAAAATAATAAAGTTATATCAATATGTAGAAGATATTTAGAGGCCGTCGTGACGCAGTGGCACTAGAGTGTGACTGTAACGTAAATGTTGTGGGTGCGATCCCCACTTGTGGGAATGAATTATTATTTCTTAATATTTTTATTTCTTCGCTCTGACACCAAAGTAAAAGCCCGGTGTTGAATTCCGCCACTCAATACACAGTGCCTCGAAAAATTCGGCGGTAAGTGGGGACGAAGTGTCTTAATACTAGGTTTATTCTGCTGTATGTGTGATTTCTTTAATTTTTTTTAAAAGAATTTGTGTATAATATATTCGCTAAAATTGATACAGTTTTTTTATTGAACAGGCTAAAACTTTAATTTGTGTTGTATAGAGTGACAACGTTATTAGTACATGAAAGTAATTGCGAAAATGTATTAATCTCAATTATTGGTTTTTTTTTAGTATTTATCTCTAGAATTGTATATTTAAGGCGGGCAAAGCGAATGGGTTGCTAGCTATAAATAAAGAGGCTGACATAAAATGAGTCATTTGATGATAATTACTTACTCAACAAGAATTATTGGTCCGCCATGTCAATAAGCGTGTAACACACGAACGTCACTTCCAGTTATCAAGGGTAATAATAGTGTATAAGAACGAAGAACCGTTCACAAAACGTGCTCTGTAGTCATGTTTTTTTTTATATACAAGTCCGACATGCTTGGGATTGATTGAATTTTCTCGCTCTAGAAAAAGAAATAATACTTAAGTTTAAAATGCGTTAGTATTAAATTGATAGTTAGTTAATATTTGTTATGTATTTATAATAAAAATAGATAAGATCTATCCTGTGGTATAAAAAAACCGGACAAGCACTAGCCGGGCGCACCTACCGAGAGTTCCGTATAAAAATAGGAGATCTCAAGATTTTTCTATAATTCAGGCTTAGCTCAGCTAGAGCCCCTTTATCTGATACCTCAGTTGAACTAATGGTTTTAATAACAAATATTGCCCCGCTTTTAAGGCTATTATTTTTATAAATTTAAGCACAAATTTATAGTTTTCAGAACTAGTATTAGCTGTAGATGCTACTTGCCAAATTTCGTTGTTCTAGGGCAACCAGAGGTACCTTATTCATTTTGATACTCTTTACAGTTTCGAAATACACGATTTTTACTATTTAAGACGATATCATTTTTTTTAAATTTAACCACAAAATAGTTTTCAGATTTTTTTCTGAACTAATACTACCTGTAGATGCTAGTTGCTAAATTTCATAATTCTAGGTCAACCAGATATACCTACCCTATTGATTTTATTCTCTTTATAGTGTCGGAATACGCATTTTTTGCGATATAAACGTATATCTTTTTTCTAAGTAAATATAAAAATATGTTTTTTATTAAAAAATCTCGATATCTCCAAGTGATCCTGAGATAACAAGCCTTGATAGACAGACAGACAAACAACAGAGTGATTTTATAAGGGTTCCTGTTTTCCTTAAAAAGTACGGAACCCTAAAAAGAGTCTTCTGAAAAAATTACAAAACTCCTTTGTTACTGCATATTGAGACAGTGCACAGCCTAAACTACTTGGCGTGTGAAAATGCTGAAAAATATTGAGGACTGTTGGGTAGAACTATGCGAGGATTTCCCGAAATTCCTAAGGGAACTTGAAAACAGGAGATTTCACTCGAAAACGTAAACGTACAATTAGAAACGTTGCGAATAGTATCGATTTGAATTTGAACCATAACACGGGCAGCAGTCAAGTTAAGTCATAAGAGAATTAATTTTTTTTCAGCTTCACTTGTTACTTTTTTAACAATTTAATTCAGGCCAGTCGTGGCGCAGTAGCAAAAGCGTGCTACTGTAAACGCGACAGATTGTGAGTTCTGATGATTCGAGGCAAAAGCGTGGCGTTAAGTTCCGCCACTCAACAAGTAATGCCTCCAGAATTCGGCCGAACTGGGCACCGGAGTAACTTAATACTAAGCTCCCTCTTCATTTGCATGAAGCTAAAAAAAAACAACTTAATTTTATCATCAATTAACTTTAGAAAGAAAATTGCAACTAACCGAAGCGAGACGATTAAATGTGGCAACTCCCTAAGAGCTCCGTCAATCTCTTCTACTTAGCTGTGCAGTGTGCAATGGAACGCGTTTTTTCACTTGCCAGCCTTGATTAAGCGCCGTTACTTATGGTTAATTATGAAATAAGGTACTACGGCCGTTGACACTGTAGGTTACAAATACTATTGCTATAATGGGATAGAGTGAAATATGTTAGGCCATGGTTTTTAAGACATCAAAGAGCAGTGTCTCATTGAAAGTAAATAATTTACTCGACGTTGGCTACTCGACGTGCATTATCATAAAATTGTGTAAAGGCTAATAAAAACAATACTTAAATTTTGATAAGTAATTTACAAACTCTAGTTTAGTTTAGTTAATTCATTTTTCATATTAACGATTAATTAGTAATTACTAATTAGCAAATTAATCAACAATTAAAATTATAATAAAAACCGCGGATTGCATTAATTAAATATCACCGTGACTTTGCAGAACGTATAATTCTTTAGATATCTTACGAAAGCTACAAACGAAACCGTTAGCTTTAAGCTAAGTTTATATTATCGCACGAGCGAATATATCTCGGTATGTTGAGAAAAGAGCAATATTTTTTTTTAGCTAATCCCACTTTTGAAATGTGAACAATGGTAATACTGTATGTATGTTTTATCCTTTGATGCCACAACAAATTTTAATAATTGTTTAAAACATAACAATAAGTAAATCGATAAATGCTACGATTTACTAGCTATTTTTAATTTTATTGTTAAAAAATAAATAAAATACTAGAACACTAAAACTCTGAAAACTCTATATTTAATCTTAGCAAAGATTACCACTTCAAAACTAACCTTTTTGACTGGCTTGAAAATAAACTTGACTTCTTAACGCTTGCGGACGGCAGATGTTTGGACAAATGGCGCGGTGTCGCCGCCAGCTAGCCGTGGACCGTGATGTATGGAGTTTACTTTTTATTTGTACTGTGTACTCAGTTACACTGACGTTTAGTTGTCATAAACTTTAATGAAAAACAGCAAAGTTAGCAGTTATTTATATAGGTTTTGAACTCTAAGTTTTTAACTAGAACTTAAAATTATTTCTACATTTTCACACAGAAGTAACTTCTCGCTGTATCCAGAGATAACCTAGTCCATGCTCCATTTTCGAGACATTGCGAGTTGAGTGATTTGTTTGCGTGTTGAAAAAAAATTTGATGCGTAAAAGTATGAATTTGGAGTTCAGATTTGCTCCTTAATTAAGGATTGAATGCTGTCGTGTATAGAATGAACGTGATGGGTTGCGTTCAATTAAGTTTCTTAAATATTTATCATATAAAACCTTCTCCCGTCTGATTATTACGAACGCGCCGTTAATTTTGTCCGTATAATTCTGATAAATAATGAAAATAGCATGAAAAATCATGTTAGATATTGTGATTTTCTTTTAATAAAAAAAACACAAATTATTTAAATAACAATATATCAAATTTATATTTAATATTTGCTATAAATAAATTAAAGGAACTTAGTGTTCATAACAACGCAATTATCCAATCCCAAATACAATTAAAGCAAATTTAACAATTTGCAGCTTCGTTATAAAATTAATAATTATTTACTACACTTATTTATCTCAAGCGACAAAAGGTCAACGTTCGAAGAATATCTTAATCATTCCATTGTCTGTTTTTTTTATTTCCGTAAACGAAAATATATCAAAACTATTTTCGAGTAATTGATAGTACTATTATCTCCCGTTCCCGTTGGAACTTCGAGAAATCCTCTTTTAATTTGCTCCTACACTCCCTAATATACCTACAAGCCAAATTGCAAATTTTTAAGTCCAGCTACGGTTTCATCATCATCTATCAGGCAATCACAATTTATATATCTATGAATAAAAATAGCATCTCAAGATCGATCTCAGACTTAAAAGCGGTTTATAAATACGGGCCTAAATAATGGAAGAAATATATCTGAGTATAATTATATTAAATAAAAGTGTACTCGAACATCCGATGTTATCATTATAATATTACAACGTTCTTTCCATCACTAACGGTATATACGGGTATGGTGAACCGTTGTGATAGAACCATGAGTATCACATTTTATATTATTATAGCAGGTCCATTATTATAAGTATCAGAAGTTACATATATTTTTAGCTATAATATTTTTCCGGCCGGTCGTGGCGCAGGGGCACAAAGTGTGACTATAAAACTGACTGGTTGAGGGTTCGATCCCCACTCGAGGAAGTGAAATTTTTTTTTTCATTTCTTCGCTCTGGTGTCGAGACAAAGCGCGGCGTTGAGATCCGCCACTCAGCACGCAATGCCTCCAGAATTCGGCGGAAAGTGGGGAACGGAATAATTGTTATAAATATGGTATTTTATGATGTTAAGAACACGTTATTGAAGTTACAATAACGTTTATTAAGATTAAGTTTTTGATTATTGTTTTATACAAAAAATATGTGTACCAGGAAATAAATATACTTAACTCTAGTAGCTACAGAATTTAAAAACAAGCTCCGGCTCGCCCACCGAGGGATCCGTAAAAAATTGGAAATATTGAGCTTTTTCTTAAATTCAAGCTTAACTTAGCCACAGCCCTTTCATATGATACCTCATTTGAACTAGCGGCTTTAATACCAATTTTTTCCACACTTTTAAGGCTATTACTTTATAGGATTTAATCACAAATGTGTAGTTTTTAGATTTTTTCCTGAACTAATACTATCTGTAAATGCTAGCTGCCAAATTTCATAATTCTAGGTTAACCGGACGTACTCTATTAGTTTTGATTCCTTTTATGTTGTCGAAATACGCCTTTTATGATATAAACTGTAGAAATATATTTTTTTCAGGAAATCATTTTCCTTTTTTTCCTTAAAAGGTACTGAACCCTAGAAACACAATGATATTTATCAAACAGTAGTAAGTAAGATTAGTTTAGTTATAAATAATAATTGTATAGATTTCTTAATATCTATATATACATAGATAGGTCGTAACAGATCGCGACCTGAGCCTTAGGTAATGTTGATAGATATTTACGCATGGACAGATAGAAGTGAGATGAATTATCTTTATGAACGTATTGCAATCTCAATTATTTCGACTTGTACATTATTGTATTATGAAAATTTAGTAAAATTGTAAATATACTATAAAATGTATTAAATAACCGGTAACGATGTCCATATTTCGCATATCTGTACGTACTGGCCAGCACTGCAGCAGCAATTTTTTTTAATGAATATATGTAAAAAAAAATTAAAAAAATAAATTTTATCACGCGATTTTGATTATCCCTTGACATAGTTGGCGACAATTGTGACTCTCCCCTCCTCCTTTATCATTATATGCCCCCTTCAATAATTATATTAACAAACTCTCATGCATCTCTTATCTTATCCTATCACGCTCACAGCAAGGGAGCTCTTTACTTCTCCTGTTATGAGCGGGATACAACGTGAAGCCAAACAAAAAACAAAAATTTTAACGTTCCGACATGAGGTATGCTTATTGGCATCATCATCTTGAGGCACTGAGATGTGTGCGAGGAAATTAATTATTTTCATTTCCTCGATCTGGTAATAAGACAAAGCGATGTATTGAGTTGCGCCACTTACCATGTGATGTCTCCAATACTGGGCAGACAGTGAGGAACGGATTGTCTAAGTACTTCCTCTGGTTACCCTACATAAAAGGGGGACTACAAAATATACACTGTAACAAACATTACAATTACATTACAATATTTTTTACTTTGAAACGGCAAAAAGTAATCAACCATCGGCGTGTCTAAACGCATTACAATTAGCACGTTTGTCTCACTTTCCTTTGCCTCATTTAAAAGGAACAGTAAAAGTTTATATTTCCAAGTAAATAATATAACTATTCTATTCGTAGTTATATCGATATAACTTTGTTTTCGCTGGAAAATATTATCAGACTGTAAACGCTACAGTTGTGAGTACGATTCCCATTCGGAGTAATTGAGTATTTTCATTTCATCGACATTGTTTTTCGAAAAACTGGTGTTGCGCTTGGAACGGAATGTCTTTACTGCTCTCAACTGTGAGAGCAATCTTGTGATCAAAAAAAATAAAACCAGCTTCATGCTGTATCCCGCACACAGCAGCGTAGCCAGAGGGAACCTACTGTTAAGACACTCCGTTCCCCACTTTCTGCCGAATTCTGGACGCATTGCGTGTTGAGAGGCAGAACTTAGCCACGCGCGCCGCGCTTTGCCACGACACCAGAGCGAAGAAATGGGAATATAATTAAAGTAAATATTTCATCACACCGAGTGGGGATCGAACCCACAACAAGTCGGTTTTACAGCCACACTTCGTGCCGCTGCGCCACGACTGGCCTCTTTCTTAATCTTACAATCTTGTGATCTATCTTGAAATTATAATAATTTATAAATGAAAACGGCTATAATATGGAGATCACAGTAGAGAGCCATTCATAAATACTGATGTAGGTTCCCTCCGCCTACGCTTTATGCGGAATACAGCGAGAAAAAATATATATTAATTATATTTTGTATATTAGACAAATTAGTAGTCAACTATAAAGCAATATAGCATGTTGAAAATAGAAAAATATACGCTACTATAGAGTTTATATTTTTCTATTTACAACAAGAATAGTAGAATGTACGCGAATAATAGAATGTAGCGAAATCCGGTTAAAGTATTATCTGTAATGCTATTCAGGTAAGTTGTTAAATCAACATGTCACATTGATACAATCAAATTATTCACATTTTATTGAGAATCTGGAAACCTAATGCTTATAACAATCTATTCTTCATTATGACACTTCATTTTAAGTTTTTATTGCGTGTAGAGTGGCAATGGAAATGAAAAAAAGGATGTAAACAAAATTATAATAATTATCGCCCTATTACAATTTTGCCTGTAATAGACAAAATAATTGAAAATTTTATATCTAATCAAATACACAAATTCTATAAAAATAATAATACTAGCTTGTCAACAATTCGGCTTTCAATCTAATAAAAGCACAACACAACTACTATCTGACTTAACTAACTACATCAATGCAAGATGCAATAGATAAGAAAAAACATATTCTAATGGTATTCTTAGACTATAGTAAAGCCTTCGACATCCTGCAACATGATATTTTGATCGAAAAATTAGAAAATAAAGGCATTAGAGGACCCTTGCTGAGATGGTGTGAAAATTACCTACCAAATCGAGCATATGTGGTTAAAGTAAACACCCAATATAGCGAAAAAGTAAACGTTAGTGAAGGCACAGCTCAAGGTTCAGTATTAGGTCCCCTTCACTACCTGGCATATGTAAATGATCTGCAGCATATAATAAATAAAAGTCAATTGTCAAAAATAAAAGACACTTGCCTGGTAGCAGCAGACACAGACATCAAGACAGCTGTGGAAAATTTATAATGTGACTATAACTTGCTCTGTAAATGGTCACATGACGTAGGTCTTGTAATAAACACAAAAAACACAACTGCTGTATATATGCTCAAGCCACAACAGCTTAGTGGAAGACTACGAAATTATATCTCACGACCACGATAGTATGCATCGTAATAATATGACTTTTTCTAATTAAGTAATATGACTTGTAACTGTAAGACCATCGAAAAAGTTGAAGAACATTTATACCTAGGGGTTATTATAGACAAGAGATTTAATTGGGACAGACATATTGAATATATATGCAATAAAGTACGGCTTATTACAGCAAAACTCTTTTTAGTAAAAAACAAACTACTTCAAAAGTAAATTACAGCTATATACATCTCTAATGGATAGCACAATTGCATATGGGCTCAGTAGCTACGGTCGAACATTCAAAACTCATCTTAATAAAATTTATAATATTCAATTAAAAACACTAAAAATGATTGCACCATCGTCAGTGAGACAAAAATTCTACCACAATGTATACAAACTTTTTCAATATTGCAAGGTAATTACCAATACAAGATAAAGTAAAACATATTTTACTTAAAGAACATTTTTTTCATTACAACAGAAACTTTAAGCAACACAAAATATTAACAAGATCAATTTCAAATAATACAATAGAAACAACTGGGGCAAACAATTTTTATGGTAAAAGAACAATAAATGATATAATCCCAAGACTGATTAATGAAGTACCGAAAACCCTTAAAGATACAATTACTATACATAATATAAAATACAAAATAAAAAAAAAATTCTTGTCAAATTATTAAAAAAAAAAATAATACAAATATTTAAGAAATTATTACTATAATATAATATATAAACAAAAAAAATATAATATTTCTTTTTCTTATAACAAATTGAACATTCTGTAGCCGGACATTAAAACGTACGCGCAATTACAAATATGCGTCTTTTATCAAACTACCTCACAATGACACTTGTTGTTATTATATAATTTTTATGCTTGTTAAAATTATCTGTAATTTGTATGCTTTTATGTTTTCTTTAACTTTAATACTAAGGAATGTGCAGTGGTCATACAAGCCAAATCGGGCTTAAGACCCCAAAGAGAAATATTTTTTATGTAATATGTTATAAATAAATAAATAAATAAAAAAAAAAATCATTTCCAAATTGGGAATCGAACTCACAAACGTCGCGTTTACATGCTGTTAATTTTCAAATTATATCTATGGTAGAACTTATAATAATAAATACATAAATAAATATAGCTTATTAAAGAAGTAATGGTTGAAAGTTATAATATTATATACTTGGGAAGTAACCTGTGGAGAAGTAAGTTAATGAATGATACATATAAATATAACTTCAAAATGTTTTTTGGTTTGTGATGACCATAGGATCATAGAAACTTAGAATTAATCAAGTAACTCTGTATGACAAAATCACCGGAATGTTAAGTTACGTACGACAATCTATCTATATAGATAGATACTTATTTTAACTATGTTAATATCTGTAAAGATAGAGCAAATCATTCAAAAATATCGGTAAAATAATCGAAGTCGTAAGTACTACGCTACGACGTAATGGTTCATTTCCGAAGAAATGACACATAATGCAAGGTAACCGCAAAGGGTGGGAATTATAAGGAAATGAGACGATCTTTCTTCTTAACTTCCTTCTGTACTGGAATGTAATAAGTAGATACCTACTTATGCTATACTTACCATTTTGGAGGTTTGTATTTTTTAGTAACTTGTTAAGTTAAAAGATAGTTCAAGCCGGACGGACGGTTTTTAAGAAGTTACGTTAAAATGTTTGTACGTCTTTTTAGTAATATAGTTTTCATTAATTTGAAGAATTCAATAAAATTGTGATTTGTTTCGTTAATATATCAAATTGCAAATTTTCCAAAACAACGTTTTGTTTTTTTTACTTCTTTTCCTTAAAAATATTCCTATTCCTTAATATAATAGTCATCTTACAAAATATTACTTTAGAGACAATATCTATCTATATTCTAATTATTTGATACCAATATTATCGAACAGAATAAGTTACTCTGCTCTAGAAAACAAAGCGCAGCATTAAGTTCTGCCACTCACCCCGTAGTATCTGGAATTCTATTTTATTTTCCCTTATCTCCCTCATCTTAAATTTTACGTACATAAAGGAAAAACTAAAATTTACCTAACCCCATATACTTACCTTCCAAGAATACAGCCAACCTAGAAATGTTTATGTAACGCAATATGGCGAGGTTTTCGCGCCTGGTTACACGATAGATCATCTCCGCTGTAATGAGATGTAACCGCGAAGCAAGGGAATGATGCGGAAATGATACTACATTCGTGTCTTCCTTGTACTGAGAGCTAGAATACTGAAGGTAGCAGTTTGTGATTTATTTTTTTATGGCTAACATTTTTTCTTGTATAGCTGGATAGGTAGAAAAAAAACTAGTGATAAGACACTCGCAGAGATAGTGTCATGACGTAGTAGCACAGTTATAAATCCTATCGACACTCGAGAAATAATTATATTATTTAAATAATTTACATTATCCTATTCTGGTAGATAAAGTGCAGTGTTCTGCCACTCAACACGTCATCTCTCAAAAAATTGGTGGAAAGTAGGAAACAGAGTCTCTTAGCCGTAGGTTCCCTCTGTTCCTGATGTAGTAAAAAAATATTTAAACATTATAAAAAAAAAATTACACTTGATATTAGGCTTATTATCCACTAACGACTTAAACGCAGATTCGTCCTATTAAACTTATATTATTATCAAATTATACAAAATCATTACATAAACTATATCATAAATGGTTAATTCTGATACACTGCATTACTGTAAACTTTTATATAAATCAGTTCAGTAGTTTTTGCGTGAAAGTATAACTAACATACATCCTCAAAAAATTACAAATTTATAATACGAGTATTAGTAGGATTTAATTCATGTGGCCCTAGGATGGAGGATCAGGATGGCCCAAGCAAAATGTTTCAAAGATATTTTAATAATATAAACCTTTTTGAAGTTTCATTGCTTTGAATTAATTTTCTTATATTCTACGTCAAAAGACGTAGAATGTAAGAAAATTAATTCAAAGACTAGGTCTAAAATTACTCAGAATAGAAAGAAAAATGGAATGGAAGGATCTTTTTTTCTTCTTTCATTACACTATAATTTTAAAAACACTATAATTTTAAAAACAAACGGTACATAGTGGCTATTAAATTTTACACATAAAAGCAAGTAAAAAAAATAATTAAATTCATAACATATCCACTGTGTATCATCCACTTTAATATTGACTCCACTACAAAGGCTATAATGATATCTCATATTGTATATATTATTTTATTTCATACGTATTTAAAGTAGGGCAAGTAGATGTCCCACATCCACGCACGAGGCGTTCCAATAATATGGTAATTGAAAGTTAATTTTGTGCCTACATATTATATCAGGACGATAACCGTACGAAATGTGAGAATATATTTTATACAGGTACAAATTTATATACAGATTTATGTGGCGCAACGTTTTTGGGTTAAATTCACACTCGGGGGAATGGCCGCTTCAGCATAATCTGAAAAACCTAAAAAAACTAAAAAAAATTTACGCAAAAAAAATTGAGAATGCCTTTTTCATAAAATTTCAAATTTTAAACACGTGCTCAAAAAAGTTTTTATGTTGATATTACTAGTGTTGCTCTACTTAAATAATTTAGGTTAAAAAATCATTGATTTCGCTTTTAAGTGACCAACAGGTCATCTTGGATAACATGTATAGTTATTTTTTCTTAGTTTAACGCTGTGGCAGAGTAGGCAGTGGAAACATAGCGTTAAGACACTTTGTTCCCATTATGATACTTCCGTTCTCCACTTTCAGAATTCCTATCTGAATTATGGAAATATTGCGTGTTGAGTGTTGGAACTTAACGCCGTGCTTTGCCTCGTTGTCAGAGCAAGAAAATGAAAACTATAAATAATTTATTATCTCGTATAGGAATGGTACCCACAACCTGTCACGGGCCACGACTGACCTCATATATAACTATACATACATAGTACTCAGAAAAAGCCTCACAAAATATTGCCATAGTGTAAGGCATAACCTACACACCCATACCTGAAGTGAGTAATAACTCTAAGTATTTTAAAATACTCAATAAAATCTTTCCCCAATCTCTTCTAATTCGTTTACATACAGAGATCGTGCAAATCGATAGAAAAAGGGATTCGTTAATGTTAATCTATTTGCACGGCGCTTTAACACGCGCTTAATCGAATAGCTTTTATAGGTACCATTTAAGAGGTGAACTCGCTAATGGTGACTATAAAACCATGTAAATTGAGTACACGAAGAGAAAACTTAAAAAGGGGTGTGTTTTTTTATAAATAAAATTTATTTATCTTTACTTTGATTACGATTAATAAAATTAAATTGTTTTTAATACAAAATGTGGAGTAAATTTTTCTTTTGGCCACTGATTCAATCACATTAAAAGATCGTAAGCTTATTGATAGCAGCTTCAGGCTTTTTTCCACATTGCAGGATAGGTAGAGCAAACCTAGCGTCATGACACTCCGTTCAATCCTTTCCGGTT
The DNA here is from genome assembly GCA_018230445.1 of Heliconius hewitsoni. Taxonomy (NCBI): domain Eukaryota; kingdom Metazoa; phylum Arthropoda; class Insecta; order Lepidoptera; family Nymphalidae; genus Heliconius; species Heliconius hewitsoni. Next base: position 14,140 of record DWAN01000859.1, read on the forward strand.
CAATTTGAATAGAGAGAACTTTTTATTTGAATAGAGAGAACTAGTGTTAAGACCCTCTATTCTCTATCAAGACATTTCTGTTCCCCACTTTCAGCCTATCTCTCGTGGCACTACGTGTCGAGAGGCAGAACTCAACGTAGTGCCTTATTACTAGAGCGAGGAAAATGAAAATAATAAATATTTCAGTTCATTGATTGGGGATTGAACAATAATCGCGTTAACATTCGCACGCTTTTATTCCTGCGCCACGACGACCTTAACGAACTGATACATAAGTACGAATACAAAAAAAAGTATTTTTAAATATCCTATAAAAGTGCTCCTGAACCTATCAATTCAACAATTCATCTGACATTAAGTAGGTCGTTAATGGTGTTCTCAAAATGAACTTCTCAGTATCGGTTTATCGTTCAATTTACTGTTTTTTAGATTTAATAGACTACGAAGAAGGTCTGTCGCATGTAAATATTACGTGCACGAAAGATTTCCAGATGTTGTGAATGCCTAAGCAGACCCTAATTCGTATTCGTGGAAAATACGGCTATTTTTTTCCATAAAAACATAAGCTGATCACGGAGCGTATATTTTTCTCCTTTTTGAAGTACCTGTTTATAAAATATTCAAATATTCTAAGAAAAAAACCATAAAATGTTTTACTTGATTTGAAAAATTTACATACATGTCTTTTACATAAACTTTTATAGCTTTTTGTTTGTCATATTTGTTCATATGTGTATATAGTTATGGTATTTTATATTTATTTACCTTTACTGTTGCATGAGTGGGAATCGCGAATAAATCTGGAAATAAAAAATATTATTAATATAACTTGACTTAATAAGATTTAATATAGTTTTTGATTACTCTTACACATCTTAGGCATTTACTGGGTAGGTAGAGGAAACCTCGAAGAATTAATCCATTTTTTTGCTGCTTTCCGCCCGTTTTAGGAAAAAAAATGTGATTACATATAATCGGTTACTCTGGAGGCATCGAACCTACAAGCATTACGTGCAAATATTAAACTTATTAATTGCTCTTCATTTTATTTTTTTTGATCTAGTAAAATTTATTAAAAAAAAGATAATACGTTTTGGTGGTTATTTTTCTAAATCTCATAACATCTTCGGAATGAACCCTCAGGGGCTATCACCGGGCTTACAGTGCCGAGTGCCGCCAGCTCCCGTGAGCCTGTTCCTGTTCAATTTCAAATAAACTCGCTATAAATTGTTTTCATCTACAACATAATTTATTATGTTTAGGTGCTTTACTTTGAACTGTTCAAGCGCTTCGAATGATGGATTATGAACTGAGACTATAATAATATTTCTGATCAAAGATTATGCTAGCGTCAATATACGTACCTTCATTTCTACTTATTAAAATAATCACTTTCTAAGGTTCACCAACACCACACCCATCTGGGTTTTAGAGACAAATCCCTTTAATGTGAAATAGCCTTAAATTTTCTGTATACATTTTTTTTTCAGCTTCACGCTATAGTTTGTTTCAGTACAGACAGAGGAAACCCTTTACAATTCGACGGAAAGTGGGTAACGACCCGTTGAACGGAGGAACTCAACGCCACGCTTTGCCTCGACACCAGAACGAAGAAACGAAAATATTCAATATTTCATTTTCTCGAGTAGGAATCGAATCCACAACCTATCGTATTTACAATCATACGATTGTGTCACTGCGGCACAAGTAGCCTCGAGATACAAAAATCATATACAAATTTTATATATTCCATGTAATTTTTTTCTGTATTTCTAAAGTATAGTTTGATTTGCTTCTTTCAAGGATAACCCTAACTGATTAACAAGTCATCTAGCTAATTAACACCTTACTTACCCCAGTGTATAAAACACAGCTTAACTGATTTCTTATATCGTCTTATCATACAATCTTGAATGTAGTTTTTAATGAAAACGTTGGGTCTGGTTAATTAAGTTAGGAACCAATTAGGGTTTCAAAGCAAGTAGGTACACTAGGGCTTCGCGCGAGATTACTAGGCTGTGGCGTGTTATCGTACGTTCTCTGTACTTGATATTAATTACATACATTTAAATTTATATTAAAATGCATGATTTTAATTTGAGTAAAGATTGTTTTAATATAGGTAAATACATAGGAAGATATAATTGAGATTTATAGTTTTTTTAAATATTCTATTATTATATAACAGTATTATTGTAATAATTATTAAAATAATATATTATTACTTATTATATAAAGAAGGACAATATAAATATCTGGATTCTTTTAATCATTGCAAATCTAACAAATAATGATGTCTAATTCCAGGCGTAGCTTAAATAACGGAAAAAAAACAAACAAATATTGGTTTATATTTTTATAGCGATGAACGTAAGTGTCCTAATGTCTTAACACTAAATTCCCAGGTTCCTTCAGCTTACCTTGTGTAGGATACAGGGTAAAGGTGATAAAACAGTCAATAATATATTTTGAGTTAAAGTTGAGGATTGCTGTTCTTTAATAAAGATCTAAAATCATCACGTACGTTATAAATAAAATTTAGCTCACAATAGAACCTCTATAAAATAAATAGTACTAAAAAGAGATGCGTATGAACTCTTAGTTGTATCCATTTTAACAAATCCATTTTAATAAATTCTATAACCAAAAACCAAAATGAAAATGAAACCTTCCATCATGAAATCAATCTTCAAAGCTTTAAAATCACAAATTCATTCATTCAATTACAACATTTTTTGCATAATTTATTCTCAAAAAATACAACAATATATTTCTATATAATAGACTCTGTGTCATTAAAGGTTATTGTTGTAGAATTTCCTAAAATAGCCACGTCCTGATATAATACCAGGGGACAGTAATAAAATTATTACATGAACTATGAAAATAGCCATTTCACAGCGTAGGGTGATGTGAAATTTAAAATTATACGGCCAAAGTCGATGTTGCTTTACGCTTGCAATTGAACGTATGCGTCGACACGCGGCTTATATAGTCACTTTATTTTGCTTTCTTTGCTCTTTTCTTACTGCCATCTCTTCTGAGGACTCGTGCTGTATCGAAGGTTGTATCGCATTGAAATTTAAATTTAATTTCTTTTGAAATAGAGTTGAAATTTGCAGAGTTTAGTTCTTTTAAATACATTGTTCAATTCACGTGGAGCGCACGATCGTACGTGTTTCGCTTGTTTAGATTTTTTTACGTAATTGCCTTTTATTTCACTATGGGATAGGATGACACAAATTGGTACGCATTCTTTTATTAAATTGTGATAGGTATAATTGCCTCGTCCACACTACCACAGTAATGTGGGCCTCAGAGTAAAAAAAAGTATAGCGCTGCGGTTATAAAATAAGTTAAATAAAAAGCTTAATGTAGTATTTTGCATATAAGCGAAGTATGTATAGAGAGTATGCCTAGTGTCAAGGCACTCCGTTTCCCAATATCAGTTTTGAATTTGTTTATCATTGGTAATGAAACGCTTTGGAGCGAGGAAAAAAATTACACAAACGCGGCGTTGGATACCGCCTTTAAACACTCGATACTGCAAGAATTCGGCAGTGGAGTGTCTTTCTGTCTTAATACTAGGTTCTCTGGTATCCTTTGCCTGCTGAGGCGCTGGTCCTCGTTCAAATATGAATTTAACCTTTTTTCTTAATTTAATCCAATAAATTTTTTTCGTTTCAACTGAGACGGTTTCCAAAAAGCTCGAGTACCCAGTACGTTAAAAATTTTGTACGTTCCCAAATATTTTTTAAGTTCACTTTATATTTATATTCCTGTGATATTTATGTTAGTCATAAAAAGAAAAACAACAAGCGATACCATCAACACTTCAATTAGTATTGATATTTGTGGATAATAGTAACACGTTTAGTGTGTGACTCTGCGGGATTGTGAAGTGGACTGAGGGATAAGTTACACTATGTAAAGTATGAACATGCTTTTCAATACCCTATATTAAGTTTTAGTTTCAAGATATTTAAAGCTTAATCTAGATCTATGGATCTAACGACACGTATAGATAACTGGAAAAACTTCTTCAGTTCAGTTCTTCAGTTATGGCTTTTCGAGCATGAGCACGATTCATCTGTGTTACAGTTATGACATTGAGACTTACAATACAAATGAAGGAAAAAATCGGAAAACTAGAAATTAATATTACAGATAAAACCTATAACAAAAATTTATTTATTTTATACGGAATTAATGCATTTGTTCGCAAATTTATGTTTATCTACTTTTAAAAGTTGTACTTTCTGTTGATCTACAATTCTGAAATTCATACGGAACCTGACCTGCACTTGACCGATTTATAAGCTGTTACGCAATTATAATGATGTAATTTTATGTTTATTTTAAAATAAATCTAACTTTAAGAAATATAATTTGTTGTTTTTTCTAATAGTGTCCTTATTAATTTTAATAAGTATAGAGAATAAAAATAGTGATTAAAACATAGCCTGAATAGATGTGGCTATAACACTTAACCTCTATTCAAATTTATTAAACAAATTCCAACTAAAAGATTTATTCACTGTTACTTTAATTTTATAATTATATTTTTAATAAATTATAACATCTTACGCATTAATATTTTAATCTTATGTTCTAATTTTTAAAGTCGAACTTGTAATTAACGGAGGCACGCGCCGTAAGCCACGAGGTTAAGTGTCCACCAAGTGTCATACAGGAGTCTTTATTATTTCATTCGAAAAATGCCCTTATTTCTTCTTATTTAGGGATTAAAATCCTATAGAATAAAAGCCAAGTCCATTGTACTAACCGTTATGTCAGCAATAACTTTAACAGAATGTGGTTTTGCCTCTTTTACTCTCGGACAAAGAAAATACTATCTCAGTTATTAAAAATAAAAACAGTTTTAACGTTTCCCAGTACGAAGTCTACACTAATGGTCTTTATTATGGCAATAACAGAGTATTTACTGGAATTTATTATAGGTCAATTAATATTTTTGTTATATTTCTTAAAAGGAAAGTGGGGTAACACGACAGTGTTAGTAGTTAACATTGCCTACTTTTAGAATTAATAATAGTGTCTTTTTTTCTACTTTACGCCCATAGTGAATATAAAAAATAATTCAATTAATATTATCATAAAAAAATTATAGTAGTTCAAAACTTGTAATTAAGGTCTAATAAAAGATTTTGACCTTATGTAAGACATTTTTCAACATAGATTATTAATTTCCTTTTAGAGATCTACTTAGACAACCTTTAAGGTACTAAAACAAAGTTATATCAAAAGCTCAAGCCTACAAACGAGCTTTCATTCAAAATTAAAACAATAGAAGTGAAAGACATTTGTCATTTCGATTCCTTATATTAAATTGCTACTTAATTGCAAATTTGAACTAAGATAGATCTTTGTTAAAATTACAGTCACCAGTTGGAATACATTATTATAACCGCTTGGAGAAATTATCAATTTATTTCTTCGCCCTACGAAAACCGAGTGCGACGTCGAATTCTGCTTGACATGTAATGATCCGAATTTAAGTGAAATGAAGCAGTAAACGGAGTGTATTAACACTCGATTCTCTCTGGTTACCCTATTTTCTGCGAGATAAAATGCAAGTTTGGATAAAAATATGCATAAGGAAGAACTTATTGATTAATGAAAACCTTTATTGTCCACTCTCCTCTACATTTTGGCCAAAGGGTAGCGGAATGCACACTTAGTTCGAGCAGATTGGAGAAATCTCAATTATGAACATTTCCCCTTTTCCCTTTTAGAGTACATACATACATAGAATATATTAATAGCAAATATATATAGAAAAAAATAAAAAAATACCCAGTTCCCTGTGCATATCATTTAACAGTCACATATACTTACAGACCTAAAATTAAAGCAAATTTTTCATACATTAATGCTACAATTATTGAAAGCGATAGTTAGCACATTCTACAACAAAGTAGAAGTATGGTTTAGACCAATTAAGCGTGCCCCAATAACCGCTGGCCAGCACCGCATCCGGATGAGCCGGATGTCCATGTAAATCGATCGGCAGCCGCTGAGTCAGTCATTAACTAATCATGGTTAGCCACTGTGATTTTGCACAAAACTACTTTTAAAAGTAGGTAGGTAGTTTTACAACCATTTTATAAATATTTTAGAAAACATCAAAAAAACTAAACGTAGTTAACATTTAAGGTTTTTTTTTTTTAAGTTTTTATACTTTTTTAACATAGTTTTCTTTCCTTAGTGTATAGTTTAGATATATATATATATATATATATATATATATATATATATATATATATA
>DWAN01000860.1:0-20425 GCA_018230445.1 Heliconius hewitsoni
TATATATATATATATTTTATTATTTTTAAGTATGAGTAATTAATTTTAATGCAGAAAATTATTTTTTGAAATTTTTGCTTAAATTACATTTAAATTTATATTTAATTACATTTAACATTCCCCCGAACGGGTCTCGAGTTCATAACTACAGCAACTAGAGTCACAAGCGCTTTAAATTAGCTAAGATGGTTTCCATTTATTCCTGATCTAATTTCTGCATTCTTAATAACAAATGCAGAAATTATTTTCACTACCCGACTGCAGCGAAACCCAAAAAGATTTTAGCGCATATGTATGTACGTCCGTTCCTATGTTCCCTTGTAACAGTTAAACCAGTGAACCGGTTTTGATAACTGATATATGGTAGGATTTGTCTTGATGGCGCAAGTGTTACTGGAGGTACATATATTAAGTTAGTTTTTACAATCGGGTTTTTAAAATATACAGTAGCATATTATATAAAAATAGGTTATTTACTATTATTTGTAATTCATGCAATTTGTTAATATACGAGTACAATACATCAGTTAAATCCATGATAAGAAATGCTACCAGTTATTTCCACATAATTGTTGATAAATTTGCGAATTATATATAAAATATCTACGATTTTTTTACGACACCAACAAAATAATACATTGCAAATTGGGTCCACGCTGCATTTGAACTTATAACCTCTTGAATAACAACTAAAATTTCTCTACGATCAAGTTACTCGTGCGTTAAAGTGGCACACAAAAAAAAAACTTGAATATTATTAATATAAATGAAAAAACAAGAATAATAATTAAAAAAGAAAACTAGAATATCCTATTAAAAACGGCTTATCTGGCAACACTATCGTATAAGTGATGTAATTTTACATAACTGGGTTACATCACTTGCGTTATGTAAATGTTTTGTTTATTTTGAAGAATGTGCGATGTTTAATGTATATTTAGATTGTTTGCTTTTTAAAACATTTCAACAGTATTCATATGGCACGAAGTGAAAGGTGATTCAGTATTCATAACTTAAACTTGTTTTAGTTATAATTTAATCTTATATTTTTTTTACAAATTGTATCTTATGAGAACTGTTCTAATCGCAGTACTTCAAGTTATATACGACAGTCATCTATATAAAATACTTTTGATATAATATATTTTTTATAATTTAATTTTTTACATACAGATAAATTTAAAATAACAAATAATTCATCAGGTTCACGCTTTATTCCGCACACAGCAGGGTAGGCAGACGAAACCTAGTGTTAAGACACTCCGTTCTCCATTCGCCGACTTCTGGAGCTCAACGCCGCGCTTTGCCTAGACACCAGAGCGAAGAAATAAAAATATAAATTTTCATAAATATTTTATTTCTTCGAGTGGGGATCCACCCACATCGATCGAACCCACAACCGGTCGATTTTACAGTCACGCTTTGTACCCCTACGCCACGACTGACCTCAGATAAATAATTCAATTTACATAAAACCTCATAGCCTTTTTTGTATTTAGGCAAGCTTTTGCAGAGGTAGACTTTAAAATAAAAGGGAGGTATTTGCCTTAGCATAACGAGATGGTTGTGGCTTCAATCACTGTTCGGGGGAACGTTTATGTTTTAACGACTCGGATATTTACGAGCTGCTTAAAAAATGTAAAATAATTAAGAGGAGAACAAAAATTTAACTGGCACCTACATATAGTAGTTCTTCCTACATCATTAATTATGATTAAATTAAAATATACGTACATTTTATGTCATTCTAAATTATTCACAACAGAAAAAATAGATTTCGTTACCCATTATGCAAGAACAAGTCAGCATTTGATCTTGCTCCGTAAAATATGAATATTTGCTCGCCCGGGGCAAACTCCCGCAACGCGTAACACTCGCCGCGGCCCATCTCTTTGTTGTAATCAGTTGTTATCTATATGAAAAAACGTAAAATGAAATATCATTCTTATTTCAGCTTGAAGTATGCCGTATTTAGCACCGTAGGCCTCTGTCTACCCTACGCCACGTTTGTTTATCTTGCTAACAGAGCGAAGAAACTGAAAATTTTAATAAATAATAACTCCATATTTGTGTGGAAATCGAACCCAGAACGGTCGCATACAGTCACATGCTTGTGTGCCACGGCGGCCTCTAAATATAATTTATTCGATAAAATATTTAAAAAATAAACATTAAAATATCGTAGTGAAACTTTCACTATTAATATATGCAACATATAATTTTATTAAGTCGTAAATATCGGCTCTTTTTGTGATTATATAATTAAAGTATTTTAATTGTTGTGTAATAAAACTGTTATTATAATATATAATAATATATAATATTTCATAATAAAGTATAAGCTTATACTTTATTATGAAATATTTTGAAAATCCCAAATCAGTCTATATGCATGTTTATATTAGTCTTATTTGAAAGACGTATCAAAGGCTTTTACACTTCTTTTCAGCTTATCCCACGTGCAGCTGGGCAGTCATATGGAGAAGCTTAGTGTTAAGACACTCCGCTCCTAGCTTTCCGCCGAATTCTGGAGACATTGAATGGCGGAACTCAACACCGCGCTTAGTTGCAACACCAGAGCGAAGAAATTAAAATTAAATATATCACTTCCTTGAATAGGAATCGAACCCACAGCTTGTTACGTTTACAGCCCCACGATTGTGTCCCTGCGCCACGTCTGGTCTCAATTATATATATTAATGTTAGTTTTTAAACAGACATCAAATTATCACTTTGTTATTAATTTTTCTCTGAAGGTATTATGAGATACTTTTATGGTATCAACAAATGAAAACATCTATATTTTTTTTTGCTTCAGGTCCAGAGAACCTAGTGTTAAGATGAGTGACAGATGCGAGGAAATAAAAATAATCCATTCCCTCGAGTTGGAATCGAATCCATAACAGTAGCCTTTACAACCAGAAGTATACATAAATATTTACCTTTCCGTTTTCATGATTGCACATATCCCAGAACGGTATGAAGGCGATTGTCGGAGAGTCTCCGAGGTGGATATTATTCTGCCGCGTCATTACAGTCGACACAGCCCACCTGGAAAAATAGTACCGAAATTTTGTAAATATTATTGACATTTTTTATAAACATATTTTTCTAACTAGGTTTAGATTTAGACAAAATAAAAAAAAATGTTTAGAATATTTTTTTATTGATTTTCATCGAAGAAATGACCTACGAGAAAATATTGAAGAAAACGATTTTATTGTGAAGGCTTCTATTATATAGGTCATCGAGTATAAATCTATTTAAAATATAAAAAATATATATATAAATATACGAACAGATGTGCACGAACTTGCACGTAAAACCATTTTTTTTAATTCGATCAAATGTCAAGTCAATTAAGCTATCCCTTCACTTCAAGAATCTACGTTCTAAATCTTACAAACTAGTTACTTTAGTTGTTTAAAAAATAAGATATAATATTTTATACTTCGTATATTAAATGCGACAATTATCGGATTTTATTAAACGGTAGGTCCCATATTAATATTGACAGGACCGGTTAACTAATGATTCTTTTTAGTCTCACGCTGTATTCCGCACACAGTAGTGTAGGAAATTTAGCGTCAAGACACTCGTTCCTCATTTCCGCAGAATCCTGGAGGCATCGCCACTAGAGGAAAAAAATGAAAATAATAAATATTTCATTTCCTCGAGTGGGAATCGAACCCACAAATTGTTGCATTTAAAGTCACACACTTGTGCCTCTGCACCACGACCGGTCTCAAATGGAGCACAATATCTCATACATAATTTTGAAAACAATGGGTACTTAAGAGTATCATAAAAATGACTTTTAATAGTTAATAAAAAGTAAAAAATAATATATTTAAAGTTTTAAAGAAGTGAATTTTCTGAAATAAGTAAAAAAAATCTCAAATAAAAAGCAATGTAAAGTACATAACAATATAAAGTGACAATAATAGAGCTTATTACGCACACCTCGATAACAAAAGATAAAACCAACAAGAACAACCTATTGTGCACGTCTTAGCGCTTTTACTGTTCTCAGGGAAATTTATTTTACATATGGCATTTCTATTACATAAATACGGTGTTAGGTACTTATATATAATTTGTATAACGTGGACGAAATTGTGAAAGGCGACATTTTTTTAAATTTATGAACTTACAAATTGAACAATATTATGAAAAATGCCAACTTTTAACTATAATTTGCTCGCATTTTTAATTTATTTAAAACAGGTATGATATTTAAGTTTAGTAAAAATTTGAGGAGCAGTGGCGCAGTCTCAGATCAATGCGATAGTAGTGGTTTCGATATCGAGCGGTTAAATGAAAATAAAAAACCGCTCTGGTAAAGAAATTTCTGCGGTAAGTTTCGTTATTTATCTCAATGTGGAGAACAGAATATTATAACACTAGATTCGTGGTAGACGAGAAAAACCTATTGTCAAATGAGAAAAATCTATTTTACAAATCAATTATGCCAAATGTAGCGAGGAACTAAATAAATGTATATCAAAACTTTAAATTAGAGGCGAGACTAAAAACCCTTTGAAATAATATTGAAAATATAGAAAAATACACGAAAATTACAAAAAACTAAATTATATACCTACATAATTTAAATCGTATATGTAATAAGTAGAGCATTAAATTGTAGTTAAATGTAATTAAATAAAAGTTATCATTCAAACGGTCAATTAAGTAAGGAGGTTTTGGTTTTGGTTCTAAATTATTTGGCGAATAAGCGTATCGAGCCACTCATATTTGTAAAAATATCTAACCTAACCTCAGTCAATTTAAATAATTTAAAAAAGTCATTTTTTTATCGGTTTAGACACTTTTTTGGTGATTTCTAATCTGTGATAAAATAACCAAATATTTAAAAAATAAAACTAAAAAAAAAATCATTAAATGATTTTCTCAAATCTGTATTATATTAGTAGGAGCAAAATAAAATAAATAAATAAATAATAATTGAAATGTGGTTAAGAAGAAATTCTTCGTTCACAATTCGTATGATAATATAGGAAATACAATATTCTTCTAAAGTAAGTTATTATATAAAATAACTATAGATGAATAACTTTCTAGAGAATAATTTACCGCGAGATTATAAAATACCGTAATGATAGAGAACGCTGAGTTGTGTTGAAGTTACTTCTGCAATGTCAGATTTAGTTTGATTACGAAAATAGATGATTTGGTGTATTTTTTTAAATTTAGAAGTCTAATGTGATAATTATTAAATATTATATACATAGTTTTATTATGTATAAGAAAACATTAAAATATATTTTAGGCCAGACTTGACGCACGGCACAAGTGTGTGACTGTAAATGCGGCTGGTTATGGGTTTGATCCCCCGTCTAGGGAATTAAATATTTATTTAAATTTATATTTTCATTTCTTCGCTGTTGTGTCAAAGCAAAGCGCGGCTTTGAGTTCCGCCACTTAACACGCAACGCTTCCAGTATTCTGCGGAAAGTAGGGAACAGAGTGTCGGAAAATAGGGAACACACTATCTTAACACTAGGATGGTGTTTGCGGGATACAGCGTGAAATTGATTTTTATATATCTAATTTTAAATTTTATTCCAATGAATGGAATACTAATAAAAAAACATCAATAATTAGACCGTATACTTTCTAAGGTAGTGTAGCTATAAAAAAATCATAGGTATATTATAAGTATATAGTCTATGACATTGTAATAGTGAACATAAATTAAATAGAAACCAATTAGGGCGACATCGCGCTATAGCGGAACTTACTAGCTGTACATGCAAACGCACATAAACATTGAAACTAAATTGAAGTAAGTTGTGTACTGTACTAATTAATACACATGGAGGCTAGTCGTGGCGCAGGAGCACAAGCGTGCCACTGTTAGCACGACAGGTTGTGGGTTCGATCTCCATTCAAAGAAATGAAATATTCAATAATTTCATTTCTTCGCTCTGGTTAAGTCAATGCGCAGCGTTGAATACCGCCATTAATGCTTTCAGAATTCTGCGGAAAGTAGGGAACAGAGTGTCTTAACACTAGGCACTTTTTGCCTTCACTGCTAAATGCGGGATACAGCGTGAATCTAAAAAAAAAACAATAACACAAAAAAAATCTTTACATGGAGTGACAACTAAGGGCGATGCCTTCTACAAATCGTATCAAGATTTCTTATTATATAGTTAAGGCAAAAGTAAGAGTGTGAGAATAGCAAAGAATGACCCGTAGAAAAGACTAGCGTGGATTCCGTTCGCAGGTTCAATGGCAAAAACGGTAATTAATGATGAAATGATATACGATTTAATTGTTGTTTCTCCATTTTACCGATTGGTTTTTTTTATTTAGAGCTAGAAACTCACATATTATGTAGTTATTTGAATTTGAATATATTAAATATTAGTTTATTTTTATATTGTAGTATATTGTATGTCGATAATTTTTTATGTCTGATGTTGCATTTCGCACATATTGCTTGTGAGGAAGAGGGAAACTGGGAATCAGACACACTTGAGTTGCGAAACTCAATGCTTCATCTCTCTCGCCTCTTGCCAGAAAGCGAGGAAATGAAAATATAAAATATTTCATTCCATCAAGTGGGAACCTAACTCAAACAGTCACGTTTACAGCCATACTTTCGTGCCAGAGAGCAACCACGGTCTAGATTCGATTAATTTAATTTAAGTATTTATTGTTTTTATTTCTTAACAACTTAAATCAAAAGTAGTACATTAACATTAGTTGTAGACCCAGTAATTCATATGTAAATATTGATGCCAAAGATGGTTCGTTAGTTATTACATAAATATGCTGATGTACAATATATATTTTTTTCACCTGTTACGTTCGAAGTTAAACTAGTTCACATAAATTGATAATATCAACACAAGTAAATCCATTTTTTTAGAACTCATTGTATAGTTGATAACTATTCCTTGTGATTTCACAATTTTGTATGTCGTCTGTTGGTTACGTAAGAATCACCTAAAGAAATATAACTAGAAAAGTCTAAGAGAGACAGCGTGAAGCAAGCTGGCGTGAAAATTGTAATTCGTGGGTTATTTACCTGCCTACCAGCTTAAGGAAGTGGTTTTATAATACTTAAATAAGACAAAACAGAGTATTGAGGAGATTTGTCACGTTATAGTAACATATTTTTAATGAGTGTAAATCTTGAAGTATCTGAAACAGAATTAGGCGTAGAGAATTTGGTTATATAACTCCGTCACTTTCCTAATTTATGATCCCATATGCATCACCTGATTTAATATTTATATATCCTTTGGAGCCAGAAACAAAAATAAAATAAACATCTTTCTAGGTACCAAATTATTAATAACGAGAAACATCTAAAATCCATCTCTAAATTTATTGTACAAAAAAACTCATTTTTCTATGTGCTATTTAAATAACCACGACAAGAATCTAAATCCCATCACTAGACTTATTCCGAATGAAGAAATATTAAAGAAAAAAAACCAAATATGTATATCATAAATAATAAACAAATCATTATAATCATTTACAGATATAGAGTAAAAGCAAATAATGATATTCTATAGATTTGAATGATAATTCGACGACAAACTCGTACATACCGCGTGGGACGCGGCGCGTGCGCACATTCCGTTTCACATAATAGTATGATCAATGATCAGCATCTTTACTGACTACAATTATATCGTAATAAAGTTATGGTACCTTCATTAAGTTTCACCATCGACGAGAGCGCTCAGTTTGCTTCTATATAACGTGTGGCTGATGTTAAACAATATAAACAAAGTATACGTTGGGATATTATTGATATATTTGTTATACGTAGTATAAATATCTTAACATTGTAAATTTAAAAAAAAAAAACAAATAGATTGAGACCAGTCGTTGCCCAGGGGCACAAGCGTGCGACTGAAAACATGACAGGTTATGGGCTAGATTACCACTCGAGGAAATGAAATATTTAAGAAGCAAAGCGCGGCGTTAAATTCCGCCACTCAAGTGGCGAAGGAGAAGTGTCTTAATGGAAACGGAGTGTCATAACACTGGGTCCCTAGATTACCTCTGGCTAGCTGGTATATGAGAGTTACGTGAAACTAAATGACAAAATACAAAACATTAAAAATGTATAATAATCTAGAGACTTCCTAAGAAATTAGGACTGAACTTATAAAACTATACAATAACTAGAATGTACTGCCTAAAAGGGAATTCAGCTTCCCTTCTATAGTCAATGGTTACGACAAAACGTGTAAGCCGTTCAGCAAAAGCAAGTCCGTTATGGTGGATTCGCTCGCCACTCCTACGCATCGTACAGTCGCGCGCGAACGTATCTACTCACTTTCACGTTCAAAAAAAAAGGGGGAATCTTACGCGAGAAATCTTGAATTTTTCTTCAACAATCAAACAGTAATATAAGCGGCGTCGAGTGGCTTGTGTTATCGGTTTGTTTACAAATAAAATATGTCGAGATAGAAAAAAACGACCGGTACGCGCCGCCGGCAGTTGTGATTGCAGTGCTAGTGTGTTCGAAGAAATTTACTTCTTTTCTTCTTTTTCTTACTTCCACTATTAATTACTCTTTATTTTTCTTTATTAATAAGCATTAGTGGCTTCAAATTAGCAATTCAATTCAGTTTAAAACGAAGTGAACTGAACACAGGGTGGTCGTAAATTTGTCTAGAAGTATAATATGGGTAGTATTGTGAAGGTGACGATGCCCTTACTGAGTACGTTGGCTGCTTTGGTTATAATAGTTCATACCGCTGAAGAGAACTACGAACGAGATTATCGGGAGGTAAGGCGAGCCTTGGATGTGGAGCAGCCAAATTACGATCAGGTAATACAAAAAAAAATACATTTCAAAACAAAAGTAGTCGAAAGTGGGCGACAGGCCGTGGGCCCGATTACTACTTAAAATCTTCATTTCCTCGCTCGGTAGGGAAGCAAATGCCGCGTTGAGTTTGGTCACTTACGTGTTGAGTGGCCGAACGCCTCCAGAATTTGATGGAAAGTAGGGACCGGAAGTATCTTAAGGGGTATTGGGAACGGATTGTCTTAACACTAGGTTCCCGGGTCCCCTGCCTACGTACACAGTGCCTGTGCCTGCTACGTACAGTATACATTGTAGAGCTAAAAAAAACTAAACGAGCATATCATTAACTTTTTGTCATAATTAATTACCGACAAAACAAACTAAAAACTGAAACAATATCCACCGGAATCATCATGACACTAACTGTCACGCGATTCGTCGTGCGACGAGTTCGTTAATCATTGTATTGCAAGCGAAATTCATAAGCCACCCAACTTTCATTAATTTTTTGCAAATATCAAGAGAAATAGTTTCTATTGAAAGCATGTCTTCATTTGTAATAGGTTTTTGAAGTATTTTGGTGTGAGTTTATAGAGGGGCAGAAGTGTCACACGTTGCGGGTTCGATTTCCAATCGAGGAAATATATATTTTTTTATGTTTTAATTTCCTAGCTCTGGTAATGAGGTAAAGCGCGGCGTTAAATTTCGCAAATCAACACCCAATGCCTTCAGAATTCGGCACGAAATGGGAAACGGAGTGTCTTAACACTAGGTTACCAGGTTCCCTTCGCCTACTCTGTGCGAAATACAGCGTGAAACTGAAGAAAACCTATTCAATAACATAAATATTAGTCCACTATTTTAAGAAAAGTGAAATGGAATTATTTTCTTTTTATGCAGAATAAATACTAGATACAAATATTGAGAAAGATGCTCAATACGCCAATTATTCGGAGCATCTTTAGTAACTATTAAAGACGGTATTATCCAGCGTACCGCAGTAGGACAAAGTAGTAAGCCGTACACGCGACGGTTGTGGGCTCGTTCCCCACTCAAAAAAAGCATTTTTTAAAATTTATAAAAATTTTAACGTAGCGGGATATTAACCCTCGCCTCTTTGGAAACCCTCCAAGCGGTCACCAGCTAAGCCATACATTAATATCGAGCTAAGTCGAATTTTTTATACGCCATTGTTACGTATTTATGTTTTTAACATCTCTTAACTTATTTATGTTTTTACCATCTCTGTAGGGAGATTTTCACAAATTTCCGCTACCCAAAGATAATTTGAATTATCGTTTGGCAAGAAAGAATAATATTTATCTTATAGTGTAACAGTTTTTGTACACTATATTTTTTCAACTAAAACATTTAAAATGTAATTAGTTTCACAAATATTTCTATACACAAAGCTTCTTTTTATTGATAACATTAACGAAACAACAAAAACGCAAGGCCAATTAACATAAATACTTTAACTTACTATAATTTTGTAAAAATAATATAAAAAAAAATATTAATGCCTATAAAGGCACTGCTCAACGATTGTAATACGGATGCTAAAATCCAAACAGAGTTATCGCGTCCAATAACTAACAATATTTACATAAACTCTACGTTCGCGTCACTGAAAACCGGTATCGCTTTCGACTTTCCTCGAACATTATGACATGTGTTTTGTAATAGCTTTCTTTGATGATATTACGGCGAGGGTTAAGGCGTTTTAGTAGATTATGCCGCTCATACATATATAAATTGATTACATTAATTTTTTATAATGACTTGTAGTTTTAGCTTGACGAATTTGGTTTGCACGTAACAAGTTGATGCCAGTCGCAGTGCTGGGTACAAAGTGTAACTGTAAACGCGAGTATGTGAGTTCCATCCCACTAGAGGAAATGAAATATTTATTTAAATTTATATTTTCATTTCTACGCTCTGGTGTCTAGGTGAAGCGCGGTGCTAAGTTCCGCGACTCAACACGAAATACCACCAAAATTCGGCGGAAAGTGGGTAACGGAGTTTCTTAAAAGTAAGTTCCCTCTGCCTACCCTGCTGTGTACGGGATACAGCGTGAAGCCGATTTTTTTTGTTATTTTGAAACAAGTTATTACTACCACAACGTGCGTTTTGACACTAAATCGTTAGATTAGTTGTGGACGTAGGAATAATGAGGGATGGGTGGTCCGTGCCCACCCAACAAATTGTACTAATCAAAATGTTGTCCAGAGAAATTAACTGTTAAAGTATATGAACATATCTGTTCAAAGATGTCCAGATGTCTGCTAAATTTACCTGTTTTGTGGCGCAACTCAACGCCGTGCTTTTGCCTCGTTACCAGAGCGAGAAAATGAAAGAACTAACAACTTGTCGCGTTTACAGTCGCATCCTTGTGCCCTGTCCACGCGCCACGACGTGCCTCGTCGAAATTTATTTGACTTACGAAAATGAAATTTTATTAATAGTAGTTAGTTATTAACCAAGAGAGGCTACGTGACGCAGTGGGATATCGCCTAATTGTGTACATCACAGTTGAGGATTCGATTGCCACTCGGGGAAATATAGTATTTAACTTATTTTCAATTCCCCGCTCCGGGAAGTGAAAGTGCCACCATAAGTTCCACTACTTAACTAGCAATACCTCAAAACTCAGACGGATAAGAGAGTTTCTGGACACTTTCCTCTTTTCTTAAGCTGCTACGTAAGAAAACATGTAAATATGTTACTTCAAAAGAAAAAGAAATGAAAAACCTAGCGCCTTATTATTAGCTCGATAAGAGCGTATGATTAAGTAGTCAGAGTGCTTAAATAAGTATTTTTCTTTCCTGAGGGTGTTTTAGGTAGGTACTACTTACTAACTTTAAAACTGTTACAAATATTGAAATATACTTTTATTAAAAGCTATTTTCAATGTCATTGAATTGTATAATGCTAATTTACTTTAATTTTCTCCACCGTCGGCTTCTACTCCTGTTCACAAACACATAGGGTATTTTTGATTTTTTTCTGAGATAAGCGTGTTCAAGCAAACTCTTGTCCTCCATATTCATTCATTGATTCATGCTCCTTTATAATATATATAAATAAACGTAATTAATGTAAACATTAAAATAATTTTAGACTCAAAAGTTAAAACTAACAATATTCTAGTAGTAGTGTGTCACCACGATATAGAAGATGGAACGGTGTGAATATTTAATTTTTGATCTTGTGGGTGTATATTGTTACCGCCAATTTTATTTGTCTTATCCGGTAGAAATGTAAAAATTCATATAGATAAATAATTTATTAATTTATTTGTTATAAATAAGCAAATCTTTTTATAATTTTATAGTAAATTAGAATATTTTAACTTTTTGAGAAAATGTAAAAAAATTATAAACCCGCTTCAAATTTTGATATGTTTTCTAAAGAAATTTTAGAACGTTTAGAATGTTTATAAAAAATCAAATATTACAAAATTTTAAGACACAAGTTATTTATTTCATATTGTAGCGAAAGCGTGTATTATATACCTATTGTTAATGATATATTTTAGTCATTTCGGTCGAAGATTAAATGCATTCATATTAAATTTCAGTCCTGGAGGGCCGTTGATGTTCAACCAGTAATAAGCCAAACTATACCACAAAATCAAGAGGGATGGAATGATGATAGTCCAGACCAACCAATCCGACGAAGGAGACGTAAGCGAAAACGACGACCACAATTTTCTATTCAAGATGACGAGCAATCCCCGAACACTTATATATTAAAAAATGACCCTCCAAGTCCTCAGGGAGACAATATAGAAATCACAGAAAGGAATAGAATGAAAGTCAATGATCAAGACGAGGAAGAATATAATCGACCTGGTTATAGAAGTGCACAGAGTAAGATGAAACCATTACGAAGAAGAGGTCAAAGAAGAAGAAGACCGCTAGTGGTAGATACGTGGCCAGAATTAAGCGAATTTAATAGGCACCGACAAGACCAAACCTACAACGAAGAAAAAAGTGATAACTACAAATCACGAGACGATAATGAATATACAATTCTAAATATAAATAACGAAAAAGGTGTAGAGGCTGCGCCAGAAAATCAAAATATTTATTCTAACGAAAACTACTTCGACGAGAAATCGATTTTGGTAAACACAAGCGACGATATGTTACGTAACGGTAATGTTTCACCTAAAGATAAATCTTTATCTGAATTTTCGTCGGAACTGGTTCAGCCGGCGCAAAGCTCTAATCCAATAATTAATACAGCTAATAAGATAAAAGATAAGACGATTATTATTTCTAATGAAATAAATAAGCCACAGGTAATGAGTAATTTTCTTTTGTTATTTAAGTTATTCTAAATAAAAACAACAAAGTATTATATTTATTTTTAATAATATTGTATATGAATATTAAAAAATACAATATAACATTTTTAAAAAAAGTTTAGTTATTATTTCCTTTAACTTAAATGTTTTAAGGGACTGGAATATTTAAGAGTTATATTAGAAGATGAATATATTCTAAAAAGGTGAATAGACTAATTTAAAATCTGATTAACTATATGTAATCAATTTGTAATGTACTAATGACTAATTACTTCTACTAATCACTGATTACCAGTTAGTTATATTATTACTAATGCTTCGTTAGATGTTTTACCCTAAATAGTGTTTAACCCTAAATATTCAAAACAATAATAAATAAAATTAACAGTAGTAAATAAATTTTATTATATATGTTTAACAAGTTATCATTCTTTGTCGTTTCAGGAAAGAGAACCATTAGATCCAAGTTTATTGAAAGCATTATTGAAAAAATCTAATGGTAAAAGTTTAAGCGAAATATTACAACAGAATAATTTGTCCCTATCAGATTTACTAAATGGGAAAGCAAAGGCTTTATCTATCCTTCAAGCTGATGACGAAGCTGACGTTAATGATTTCTCAACGACTAATACGCCTTTGGAAAATATACCAAAAATTGTCATTGAAGAACATGTGAACAAAGCTGATGCAGAAATAAATGACTGTGACACGATGGAATTCAATATAAATGATAAACATAATGCAAGCGAAGTTACGGAATATAAAAAGCAAAATGATCTCAAAAATTCTACGACAAATCAAGATACACCCAAAGGTTATTTAAGGCATCGTTTTCCCATTGATAGTCGACGCAGATTGCGAATGCGGCCAAAAACTAACAGTACTACTCAAAGACAGAATAATAGGGATATTATAAACTTAACATCAATAAAATATAAAAACAGTAGACATATCAATAAATCTAAAGAATGGAAAGAAGTTTTGGCAACAATGATGAAGAGGAGACCATCATTCACAGAGGTCACGAAACTTGAATCTAAGGCGGATGAGGATAAAATAACAACAACAACTTTTACAATTGAAGAAACAACTACTGAAGAATTATTTGAGACAACCACAGACCCATCTGTATTATTTATGAATACAGAGGCCACATTTAATGAAGAAAACGATAATATGGAAAGTGATAACACTGCTGACTCCAGTAACTCATATATCAATTCTAATATTTCGTCATCAGTAGTTGAACCTCATAAGGAAAATATAACAGACAAAATACCGCCAGTAAAGCCAAAGTTATCGCCGCTTTTGAGGCCTTTAATAAATTCTTCGGAATTAAGAAGACAAGCTTACAACAATCGTTTGAAAAGGAAAAGGTTAAAACAAAAGGATATAAATATAGAAGAGCATGAGATTAAAAATATTTTTAGTACAGCAAATTTAGTTTCTGCTTCGGAATTTATTGAAAAATCACAAACAAACGCGGATACTGACGCATATACAACATTGGAGGATTTTATAACTACTGAACCAGTTCAGATTACTCATGTACAATCTACAAAAAAATCTATGAAAACTGCAAAAGCTACGCACCCTACAACGGAGAATGGGCAAATTACTACACAAGACTCTGCAAAATATGAAATTGAAGAAATACTAAGTGATAGTATAAGTAAGTTGCATTAGTATTATTAAAAATAATAAACAAAATATAAAAGAAAGAGAAACGTGGATTTTTGAACGACTTAAAATATAGATTGAAATATTTTATAATAATTCTACATATTTTATAACAATGTAATAATGAATATTTTTTTTATTTCAGCAAGTGCAAGACTCTCTAAAATTCTCAAAGAAAGAAATATGACGTTAAATGAGTTATTCGAACACAGAGAAAGAGGATCCAGCCACGTACATTTAGCGGATATATTTCATAACGCGTCAAAAGAGCCAAATCCACCTGAACCATTTTTGTCTAAATCACTTATAGAACCAATATCAAGAGAGATATATCCATTAAGAGCTCTCTTAGAAGCTAATTTACATGATTCTAAAACTACCACTATTGATACTAATTCAGTGTCAACTAATAATGTAAATATTCCTGTTGTAATGGATTTTGGCAATAATGTTAATGAAAATGGAGAGAATATGGGAATCATTTCATTATTCAATAATTTTACCAAAATAAATAATGAAATGAATGACCAAAATAATAATATTAATGATGACAATGAGAAGTCAGATAGTAATAATGAAGATGAAACAGGAACATCAAGAGAAAGTCGAACTTTAAATTCTGAAAAAGATGCAATTAGTTGGAATGATTTAATAACCTTGATGCAAAGGAATCATAAAAACAAAAATGATGTCAAGATTGAGACTGATAGTAAGTAAAATGATTACAGTATAAACATAACCATTTATGTAAAAAAGCTTCACACTGTGTCCTGCACGCCGCTGGGTAGAAGGAATAAAGCGTTAAGACATTCCATTCCCCACTTTCTGCTGAATCAAACCCACAACCATTGTGCCATTGCAACAGTCACACCATTGTTACCCTGTGCCACAACAGCCTCATTATCCCGTCATAATTTTGTAAGAATCTTATATATTTTTGTTGTTACAGATTCACCTACCTATGAAAACCTTAAAAACATAAAATTGGATGAAGACGTTGAAGGAAATAACTTAATGGTATTAGATGATTTGCAAAATTTAAAGAACTTTGATACCATACCAACTTCAGATGAGTTATTGGAAATAAAACTATATGAAAATAGTGAATTTTCTACACAAAACACTGTAGATGCTTCATTTAGCACAACAACAAAATCAGTGACCGTCGCCACAGTGACCATTATTGGTTTAGCATTAATACTATTTTTATTGACATATGGAATATTAAAATGGAAACAACAAAGCAAAGTACACCATAATAAGCATTCTAAAGAGGATGATTACATACCAAGCCCTGTGTTTGAAAATAGAAAAGGGCAAAAAATGAATAGTAGCACCCGCAGTAAAAGTCCAATGCTCTCATCAAACATATATGCAATAGATTCTTTGGACACTCACACAGGGAATGAATCTCCAGAATATATGTGGGATTCATTGAGAAAGCCATTTCAGTAGATAAGTAAAGCATCTTTATTATTATTAAGTTTGGACTGAATTTAAGTTTAGTTATATTTATTCATTATAATATGGAAATTGGAAAAATAATTTTTTGGATTATTGCCCTGTCAATAACTATGTAAATTTAAAAAAAAATTGTAACCTATTATTCTTCAGTATTATGTGGCATGTGCAATAGAATTGTATTATGTTTTATATTATACTTTTTGTATATTTTAGTGAATAATTTTTAATAAATACTTTTCTAAGTTTAATTTTTTTAACTATATGCCCAAATTATTAAAGACAATATATAAATAGTAAATTATTAGAATATGATGCACTCTAAATTTATTATGTTATTGATCCCCATGCATGGAGATAGTAAACAGAGTGGCATTGAGTTCTGCTTAATATGTCTACTGTTCTTTTTTTTAACTTCACACTGTATTCTGCACATAACAGGGTAGCCAAAGGGAACCAGGGAACCTAGTGTTAAGACAATACGTTTTTATTGAAAGAATTCTGTTCCCCACTTTCGAGAATATGAGTGAGAATATGAAAATATTAAATAATGAATTGAACCCGCAACCACCTCGTTTTCAGTTATACGCTTGTGACCCTAAGACATAATGGTCTCTATATTGAAATTTGTTGATTACATTGATATATCTTTTAATTCTCACCTGTAATTTTCAAAAGTGAATATTTCTTGTAAATTTTTAAGTACTGGTATATTTGAAGTGTATATTTTGTTATAAAAGTGTGCATATTGTCTTGCAATGCTTCTGTAAAGTTTTAATGATGGCTCAAATACAGGTGAAGGCTGCAATAAAATAATCATATTTAATGACAAGTAATAATTATAAATAATTTATTGGTCAAAGAATTACTTACTCGCAGTTCTGATAATTCATCAGACGTGAAATAAAGTATTGTAGAATATTTCTCAGGCAAAATATCAATGTAAGATTTCCAAAATGAATCTGAAATATGAATAAAAGATATAATTAATTAATAGTGAAAAAAGAAGGTTGTGGTGCAGCACTGTCATGCCTGACTGTAATTGCAAGTGTTTTTTTCCACCCAGAGGAAAGAACTATTTTTATTTATCTTGCTCGGGGAAAGATGATATAATGGCTCAAAAATTGGAGTCTGCATAGAATACTGTGTGGTATGGACACTTCCCTTTTGCCTACTCTGCTATATTTAGCATACCTCTGTATTCTAAGAGCAAAAAAAAAGGAAATAAAAACAAAATACAAAGATTTATAGAAAATATTAAAAAAATGTACAATATAAACAATTTTAAATTATTTTATTATTTTTAATTAATTTTATTTAAAAAGACCTCTTTAACTCATATGTAGTGGGGCAGATATAGAAAATTAATCTAGAACAGACAAATTAACATAATTCATTCTCTTAAATGGAAATTGAACTCACAATTATCAAATATAGTCAGCCTCAATTATTGCTTCAGTAATAGTCTTTTATGGTTTAAAATTAATAAAATGATATACAGACCTGGATTACATTTCTCATACAAAAGAAATAATGCTAAAGTAATATTTGGCATATTTTGCAATAGTGGATCAACATTGATAAAGGTTGACAAATCTGATTCTTTTGCATTTTTCTCACTCATCATTACTTTGTTTGGCACTGTGAGAATAAGTGACCCTTCATCAAATTTTCTTTTTGCTTTTAAACCAAGTTCATATCCTTCGAAATCAGATATTTCAATACCTAAAATTTTATAAATATATTGGTATCAAATAATTTATAATAAAATTGTTTAATTTTTTTTTGATATTCTATTTGTTATTTGCCTATGTATATGTTACCTTCAAATTCTGCTCCATTATCATTTAACCAGTTAACGAATTTATCTAAATTTAATTTTCTTTGACATTGTTCCTTTTTTATTAATGGATTTTCAATTTTAATAATTTCCTTAATTAATTCTTCTATCTCCAAATGATGTTCCCAGCTTCTCGTAGAGGTACCAGTAGCTTGAAAAATAGTAGTTAATTTAAGTACCTTATCCACTAACACAGCTAATTCTTTTCGCCTTTGTAGTATAAATTTGTTTCCCTCTTTCACATTTCGTTTTTTGGAATTTTGCTTTGATTGTAGTTTACGTCCCATGTTTTAAAATATTCTTTTTATTGCACTTGCAGCGCTTATTTCATGAAAATACAGTTATAAGTTATCTAAATCTAAAACGTGGGAACATTAATAAAACTAAAAATAGGAATCCCAATGTTTGAAAATCGACACTTCACACGTCCCAATGACAGTTGACATTAGAAACAACGAGTCAAGTGTTGACGTTGTCATTTGACATTTAGCCACAGGTAAAAATTATTTATGCTGGTACTAATCTAATGTTGCTTCACGCTGTATCCCTAACGGAATAGACAGAAACAGAGGAGCGATAAACGCTACGGTCCCTGCATACCTCTTTCGCCTCTTCATCAACCTCTTCATACATGCCCTTATATATTGTAACTACTTGTGTAGTATATACGATTACTACCTACGTAGAAGTATATTTTCAAATTAATGCATATATAACTTTTAATTTACTAAATTATCTATCAGTAATTTAGTAAATTAAAAGTTATATATGCATTAATTTGAAAATATATAAATATTGATATATTTGGACTAAATATTATATTAAATCAAATAGTTTGTTCTAACGTCACTTATATTTTAATTTATAGCTACTTAGTAGTTTGTATTTTAATATTTTAACGTTTTTGATTGTGACATGTTTGACTATTAATATTCGATATATGTATAGTGCCTTAAGCAATAAAACATTATATTATTGTAACAAACCTCTACGAATTAAACTATTATAGATATTTTTTCACATATGCTATTAAATAATTATCATATTTTAATTGGAGACTACGTATCAAATGTATATAATGTAAATAAATAAAATATTTAGCAAGGATATTTGCATAATTCAACAATCGTATGTCACATATTGATTTACTATTATACATTGCCTAGTACGCCCACGAGTTGAAGGCACATTCTTCACGCCTAAGGTCACAGTGTTGTATGGCATCTGAATTGTTATCTGGCAATGGCAATGGTGCACTTGGCAGGCGCATGGTCAGTTCCACGAAAAGTTATTTGAATTCGCCCCAATTCTCGTCCGAAGTATTGCCCTCTAAATTACACGCTGTTTGTCACGAGTGACTGAAAAGTATTGAAATCCACGTTCTTTGACAACAGGTATATTCTCATATCATCCCTTTGGCTAAGATCTAATGATATTTTTATTGTTAGAATTTTAATCTATAAAAACCACCATGGAACTTCAATTCACTGTGTAATTTTCTTAAATTCCAAAAAACATTAAAACTAAATTAAATCAGCTTCACGCTGTATCCCGCACACAGCAGGGTAGGCAGAGTGAACCTATGTGAAGACACTCCGTTCCCCACTTACCGTCGCGTTCTGGAGGCATACCGTGTTGAGTGGCGGAACTCAACTTTTTATGCTTAACTTTGCCTAGCGAAGAAATTAAAATATAAATGTAAATAAATATTTCATTTCTTCGATTAGGGATCGAACCCACAACCAGTCAATTTTACAGTCACAAGCCTCAATAAACATGATATATCTGTTATCCAAAAGGGACTTATAAAATAAGCTAGAATGTGATATATGTTGCTTTCATTTATAAATAATGAAACCATATTCACGCTATGTCCCGCAATCAGCAGGGTAGGCAGAGGGAACTTAGTGTTAAGACACTCCGTTTGCCTTTTTCCACTGCATTCTGAAAGCATTGCTATCGTTTATAAATACACAATTATTCATATGATTTCACATTTTTTAGTAACAATTGTGTTATTCTTGTATAATGTAACCCAAATATAACTTATACACTGGTATAGGTATGGGTACACAGTATCGTTAAGGATAATTTTTCTTGTATGGGTAAAAATGGGTATATTCTATAATATACCTACGTGCCTAGTTGTTTGTTTTATATATATTTTCCTAGAAGCTTATAGTAGGTAATTGTAAATTATTCACACCACTTCTGTACATCATACATATTTTAATAATCTCTTGTATTTTTATTTGCTATTAAAAATCAGCTTTACGGTGTATCCCGCACACAGCAGGGTAGGCAGAGGAAACCTAGTGTTAAGACACTCCGT
>DWAN01000861.1:0-20418 GCA_018230445.1 Heliconius hewitsoni
CGAGGAGATGAAATATTTACTTAAATTTATATTTCCATTTCTTCGCTCTGGTGGTTTTTCTTTAATTCTTTACATGTCGGAAGATATTGATTTAATTTGTTCCCATTAGAACTTTTATTTACAACTCTTAATCAAAAATATTATATAAAAATTACTCAATGAAATTTAGATTCAGGCGTAAATCTGTTATACAGCAAAATCGGAAGCAGACTGCACTTGAACCGTAGATGGTCTATTCCTGGATACGGGCCAATGCGAGAGCCGGGATCTATTCCCTTCAGATAGCTTTACAGCTGTAATCTGGCGTATTAAGTGTTCCTATGTGTTTCGTATATAATATTTCCTCTCTCAAGTCTTATATACTAATTATATTTTGTTGGAATTTAATTTTTTTATATATATATTGTCTAATTGATATTTTATGTGTTTACAAAAATTATTCTAGGATTAAATTATACTCACACAAATAAGGATAAAAAATAAACGATAAAAATGCATATTTTGGCATTTAATTCTAGTATAGCTTAATAGAAGGCCAACAAGAACTATATTATTACATTGAGACAGGTAGCTCATTCAACAAATAGCAAGGTCATAACCAATTAATCAATCTATTTTGGATATTGGATTTTCATCAGATACTGCATTATTATAACTTAAATATAATTTGTCGACTGATGTAATGAAAAGCACTAACTACGTGGTCTCGTTATATTTATACTTCCAAGCTAGCTGCAGCTATAAATATGACCTAAATTGCTGAGATAAGTAATGTCATATTAAAATAAATATATTAGGCAATAATAATGCAAGAGAATACAGAGACAACTAGTGCGATCACAAAATAACGTTTATCTATCTCTGGTTGTAGAGCAATATGATGAAATATCAAATCAAATTTTCATAAGATAACTGTCATATACTAATTATATTTGACATTAAAAGTTATAAAGTTAAGTTATAAGTTAAGTTATTAAGTTAAGTTATTAAGTTAAGTTATTAAGTTAAGTTATTAAGTTAAGTTAATAAGTTAAATTATATTATGCATAATTCGACGAATTTAATAATTTCCGGCAAATATAAAAAATAACAAAAAACAATTCCGTGACTCAATACGTAATGTCTAGTCGTAATCTAGAATTCGGCGGAAAATGTGGAGCGGAGTGTCTTAACACTACTCTGCCACATGCGGGATACAGCGTAATAATCGATAAAATATATTTAAAAAAAAACAATAACTATCATATGCTCAAGACACATGAATCACCTTACACAACAATATTAACAAACAATGGTACTTACCTACTTATATTTGTAAATGAATAACGGTCCTGACGTGGTGGCTCGTTGTTTCAAATATGAATTACAAGTCATCAATTAAATTTTCAAGATTATTAGCTGATAATATTTTTAGCGGAGTTTTCCTTAATTAATATCGGTGGATAAAAAGCAAACTTCCTTCCTTGACTTTATGTGGCTTGTAGCCCGATAAAGCACACTTTTATCGTAACTGTACCGTTGGCAGTCAAATAAATAGGTACATTTTTTTTATTTTAGAATGTAGATATTAGTCTCATTTACGAAGACAAATATATACTGAATATAAGTTGATAATTATTATTAATTGACACGAATCCAATTATTTATTCATATCAATAAATCGGTCGTCGCGTCGTGTCTCAGTTCCAGTGTGATTGCAAACGCAACGGTGTTCGATCCAACTCGGGACAATAATAAATTATTTTCGTATCCTCGCTCCGACTACAAGAAAAGCAACGCACAACGCGCAATATCTCGAAAAATGCTGGACGGAGTGTCTTTACACTAATGTCGAAGACAGCGTGAGACTAAAATGAAAAAAAAAAGAATCACTAAAGTTTAATTTATTTTACGCACCGACGAAAATTGAAAATGACATCAATGTTACGCTTAGAATGAATTCGTCTCGCACAAACAAGTATCAGTTATCGGTAGGTACTGTAGAAATCCGTTCATAAATGTGTTTGCAGCGTACTACCCGTTACTATCCGTTGTTTCGACACCCAATAAGACTATCAATCCTATACATTTGATTCGAGCGTCGACCTCCCATTCGTTTGTGCGACATATACGACTCATTGCGGTTGATGTTCCCCAGCGTCATGTCGAGACATACCTGATTTGAATTTTAATTTATTTCAAGCACGCGACTCATACATTCAGAAAATAATAATTTTAAATATTCACCCAATTCTTTATATATTAAAAGAGAACGTAAAAATAAATAAATCAGCTTCACGCTTTATCCCGCACACTGCAAGGTAGGCAGAGAGAATCTAGTGTTAATGCACTTCCCATTTTTCGCCTAATTCTGAAGGTATTGCGTGTTAAGTGGCGGCACTCAACGCAGCGCTTTCTTTCGACACCAGAGCGATGAAATGAAATTATAAATTTTAATAAATATATAATTTCTTCGAGTTTTCCTTATGCCCCTGCACCACAACTGACCTCAAAAAAAGAACATTCTAAAAACATATTGAATTTTAGATGTACCTATGTAACGCAACGCTTCGTTACGTAAAAAAAAATAACGATTCGATTACGTAATTTTGCTTTTTATGTCTGATACTATCACAACTAGATAGTAATTTAAATACAAATTTTATTGACTTCGATCAATTACAACATCATAAAAACTCGCCCAAAACAATATGTACGAAAAATTAAGATGAAATTATTTTTTTTAGATTATACATATTCCAAAGTACCTGTATCTACTCTTAATATAATGTAGGTTTGACATCTACTAATTTGCTAACTAAACATGATATAGTATTATTTATGTTTTAATTCAACCATATGTGATACTATAATAGGAGCGTATGAGTTGCAAATAATGATTGTGATTTTAATATTACCAACGTGATAACGCAAATAGAGCACAAACAGAGCGGCGCACAGTATTTATTGTATGCAATGCGGAATGCGAACACGCAACTCATATAGAGCTAATATGAAAAAAAATGTCATTAGCATTGTAGGTGCCTGCCTGCCTATACTACTCCTACTAGCGAAGTGTTACACATGCCAGAAAAGTTTTGAAATCGCTGCTATTCAATGCACGCAAAGCGCACAGCAATCCTTTTTATCAAAAAATTACACCTATAAAAAATCTGCTTCACGCTGTATCCCGTAAACAGGCATGGTAGGCAGCGGAAATATAGTGTTAAGACACTCCGTTCCCCACTATTCGCCAATTTTTTATATATAGAGCAACTTTAGAACCCAATACACAATCAAAAAAACGTTTTTTTTTCTCGGTAAAACGGTATAACGTCGCAGATGAGGCTGAGCGCTTATCTTCCGCAGGATACGGCGCTTCTTCCGTTGAGGCGATGCGATATCACCACCTACGCCCGCGTCTCACGCTTACACTCCACTGTCCAGTACGCTAATTTGAATTATTTCAAAAATATTCAAACTAATATTGATATTATGATTAAAAAAATATTTTTTACTATGATTGTTTACGTATAACCAAAACGTGGTAAAGTCACGCTAGCGTGTCACCTTATTGTTTCAATGTCAATGCTATACAATTAGCCCTTAATGAAGCTCATTCACGCGACAACGTTATGAATGAAGGTTCACTTGTGCAGGCTACAAATATATGCATAGTAAGAGCCTCACTGCTATTTATGTGCATATCGGACGTTGCTTTATAACAAGGAAAGAAAAATTCGAATGAGTTGCAAATAATGAATGAGGAATTTCTATTAAAAATGTATTTGACAAGCAATGTCTAAAAATTCCGCACACAGCAGTGTAGCCAGAGGGAACTTGGTGTTCACTCCGTTTCCCATTTTGGTCGCATTCCGGAGGTATTGAGGTATTGCGTGTTGAGTGTCGGAATTTAACGCCGCGCTTTGCCTCGACACCAGAGGGAAGAAATGAAAACATAAATTTAAACTAATATTTAATTTTTTTGAGTGGGATCGAGTCCACAACCAGTCACGTTTATAGTCACACACTTGTGCCCCTGCGGCATGACTGGCCTCAGCTAGCAATGTCTAGAACTATAATATATACTTAATGATTAAATTATATTGAATCGAATGATTAAATTATAATAATGGAAGATTTTTTATTTGTAATTCCTTTTTAAGTTACGATTGTAAGAGATGTAAAATGTTCATAAATTGCTTTTAGACATACTTATAGGATTACATTATGATCCTATTTCCGGATGAATATAATAGTTACAAACGCGCGCACGCGCTGCGGTTTCTAACAACTCAAGTAGGGGCCACAAAGATAAGTGTGTTTAAATATATAGGTAGCTATACAATAAGGACGTTCAACTTTGTTTTACCTCTTTTAGAACCCCGAGACTTGGAAATGGAAGTCCGAATAATTAGTTCAAAGAATCATCTTAAATGAACGTTGTAAAATGTAAACGAACGCATCGACCAGGTGAAAGCCACCAAATCGTTTCATAATTACATGTTCTCGCGCATCATCTACTTCGAACTTTCTCTCTTATTGTCTTGCTTGAGACTACGCCTTTATTAATTATACTCAGTGAATAGTAATAACAATTAAATAACCCGATTTAGATTATCTTAGAGTATTACAATTATTCGAGAATATAGGAAATGGTATGGATAATTTTTTCGAACCCAAAACACATTCATTTTTATGGAGTTTTTTCATACACGCTCACTAAGATTTTATACTACCATTTAAAGATCGGCCAGCGAGCTATGAAGAGGGTTAAAGTTGAGATATCTTTAAAGCTTCGAATCTAGCTGATCCAACAGAAAATTAAAGGTATCGAACGACACAGCCTAAACAATTAGCAAGCTGAAGTAGCGGTGGACTGGTCACACTTTTCGCAGAACCGATACCGTTGCAGTGCAGGAAACAAGTAAAGGAGTAACGATAAGAGCATAGTGAACGGCAATGATTGGAAGTGAAGAGCTGAAAATTGAATTTGGTGATTCTACGTGAAATGGGTAATCATCAGATGCTAAAAATGTTTTTTTTAAATATGTACCTAAATATTTCATTATAATACTTATATAGAAAATATCAAATAGTTGAGATTATATGACGTTTTATATGGAAATTGTGCTGTGTGGAACTGCATTTCTTAAGTTAAGTTACATAACTTTTCAATCTACAATAAAAACGGAATGAAAATCATTTACTAATATAATATTCTCGTTCTTTCGTCTCGATATTTTTCTGATATGTAATTACTGACATGGACATGGGAGGACGATGTTAAACGCACAGCAGGATCAAACTGGATGCAAACAGCGCAATCCAGAGAAAACTGGCTCAATTTGGACGAGACCTTTACCCTCAGGTGGGTTCTTACAAAATAATTACAATATAGAATAATAAAACATAACCTGTAACTACTAAGTTTAACATGTCTAAAATTATCTTTTTTATAACTGTAACTAACTACTACAAACAAGCTAAATCGATTGATACATGCAACACCGACTCTCTCTCTTTCTCTTTTTGTAAAAGAAATAAAAGGCTTTTTATTTTTTTATTTATTTAATTACTGACAATTATTTATTTAAAAAAAAACAATAAAATATATTATATATATAGCTATTTAAAATGAATAAAATTAAATATAATAAAATTTATAATATCTACGCCAAAAAACAATTTTGTCTAAAAGTTTAAAGAGGTCCACTGTTTAACAAATAATATAACACGCAATATAACCGTGTGTGCCTAATGGAGCGTTAGTTAGCGGAAAAATTAAGATTCAATTCATGGCTGGTTACCAGACTGAATGGCAATAAACCAATTGGCACCAAAGTGACTTCAGGCAGCTTAGTATAGATAAGCTAAAGCTAGCTAGATGTTTTTTTTATTAATCGTGTATACATATCATGTAAATTAAATGTTTTTTTAGCTTCACGCTGTATCCCGCACACGGGGTAGGCAGAGGGAACCTAATGTTGACACTTATGATCTCCACTTTTCGCCGAATTCTGAAAGCATTGCGTGTTGAATGGTAGAAGACGCGTGGGGATCGAACCGATAACCTGTCGCATTTACAGTCAAACGCTTGTGCTCCTACGCCACGACTAGCCCCTTAAATTAAATGTTAATTTTTTTATGTACATATAAAATATTTTATAAACTCATTAATCTCTTTCCACATTAGTAAAATTTACATTTTGTTCGTGGTAAAGCGAACAAAGCGTGACGATCGCTTTTCTATTCGTCTTATTATAATATTTTTTTTGTATTTTTTGTAAAAACTTAAAATACATGTACAAATGTAAAAATTAATAGGCGAGTAATTGCTTGTAGAATTATTTGATTGTTTTTCCAGATAACATCTAACCTCGACTGTGTTTATTGTGTGTCATATTTTGCCTGTGGTTTGTTTTATATAGATTTCCATTTTGAGTTGATTCATAACATTTTAATAGTTTTATGTTTCAGAAAGCTATTTTAAGGATAGAGTACAGTTATTAAATTAAGAAATTTATGTATTATGCGACTAATAAATAAATATGCGAAAAAAGTAAATTGTGGTAATTTGTCACGTATTATTTCAATGACTTAAAATAACGATGTTTAATTACATCCATCCATATGCTCCCCCCACTCTTACACTCGTCAAAAACATAAAATGAAATCGTCGTCATCTAAAAATTGTACTACGAAATATAAGAGCTCAAAATGTTATTAGGCTATTGTTTTGCGATCTATAATTGTTTTTTTAATACCTTTATTATAATTTTGAAAACAACCGTTTTTATTCGAATTATGTAAAGTTAAGATCTTCATAAGAATAGGCTATTGAAATTTTACTCGAAAACACTGTGTCGCCCAGGGTGAGCAGCAGGACCAGCAGGCGCGGTCCCGGGATTCTAGTTGTAAAGTTCAAAATGAAATAAATACCAGTTTATTTTATTTCCAACATTACAACTGGAAGTGTATGAAATGCAATACAAGCACCTGCAGCTCTACATCATATAGTAGTATGGTATCCAATACGCGCTGCCATAAATCGTTCAGTTCAGAAACGACTCCCCTTTGCCTGACGCATACTAAACGCGAAAATATTTCTTACCTTGTTTTCGAAGGCAAGCCGAGACACAAAGTATCCTGTTGCCAACGTCTAACAAAACATTACTTCCAGGTCTGTTCTAATTATT
This sequence comes from Heliconius hewitsoni, assembly GCA_018230445.1. Taxonomy (NCBI): domain Eukaryota; kingdom Metazoa; phylum Arthropoda; class Insecta; order Lepidoptera; family Nymphalidae; genus Heliconius; species Heliconius hewitsoni. The sequence goes on from DWAN01000861.1 coordinate 7,179, forward strand.
TTATGTAATTAAATTAAACATTCAATCAAAAGAAGCAATGGAAAAAGAAAAATAGTAGATATTTTTTAAAAATTAAAACACATTTGATCGTATAAGTTAAAATATCTGTTGTGAGCTCTTGAAATATTAGATTATGGCTTGACGTACGCTGCGTTGCTGACGCATTTTAACTTCAATTGTAAAGACTATAAATAACTACTATGTTAATCATAAATGGACAATCCACTAACTTCATTAACACTTCTGTTTCCATACGCGTTGCAATATAATAATAAAATAATTAAGTTTTTTATATTTCCGTTGAAACATTATGGTTGTTATAAAATACTATTTAATAAGCAAATAGTAAGTACCATGTGTAATATATTATAATTAGTTATTCGTCTGGCCGTCCGCGTCATTTATAATAGGTATATGTATTTTTCCTGTATGATAAGCATAAATAAATTTCTCATTTTTACAAAAAACATATAAAATTTCTTTTATGTCGTTTTTTCGAAGTATGACAAGGATAATAACCTAAATTTTATTTAGATAACTTTCAAGTAATAGGTAACAAAGGAAAATATTACATTTATAAATAACTATGTAACTTTTTAAACTGTCTTTTCTTTTATTTGTTTGCCGCAAGGACCTACCAAGATACCTACATTGATTAATAAATAAAATGAAAAGGCGACGAGCAATGTTGCGGCATTCCATTGCGATGAGTGTACTCTGACGCAAACGCAGATTTTTTAAATCATTGTACTTTGTAAATATATATCCTGTATATGTATATCCTGTATCGAATGACATTCGAAAGTATATTTTATAATAAAGATTAGTATTTACATTTATATAAATATATTTCCACTTGAATATTTCGGCGTTATTTTAACGTCAAGTCTGTATCCTGTATCCTGGAACCTATATTTGTTTAAGTTCATTATATGCATCAACTCGTAAATAGGAGTTTCGTGTACTCTGCTATAACAATAGAGTACTAAATCACATAACACAAGTTTAAAAAAATATATATTATCAAGTTAAGTATGTTCACTTGTTAAAGAGTTTTAAAGTGAACAATTTTTTTTGCCGATTAAGCTTAAGGAAAAAGAAATATTTAGTTATGTCTTATGAAGTAGTTTAAAAATAAAATAGCTGTCATTTAAACAAATAGAATGAAAAGAATATGCATATAGAAAGCTTCTTAGAAAGGAATAGGAATAGAAGGTGCGCGTGACCCGCAGACGGCGAGGTGAGCGGCCGCTGTTGCGACACCACACGGAACTGACGGCCTTCGCTGTCAACCTTTTAATTGCACCCGCTTTTCGCATAGCGCACGTAAGCCACTTACTATATCACTAATCTTAAAAATTTTGTAATCAACTATAATATTTAAGTAATGCCTAATTAGGTTTTGTGAAGTTAAAGGGAACATGATATTATTATTATGATATATTTACGATCATATTATTCTCACTTTATATAGCAGAAAACATTAAATATATTAATTTAATATAGTTACAACTATAGATAAATTGTAATAAGATAGTTTCACTCTATATTGTGTTGTGATGTAATTGCTATCACAATAATTTCGTATACGTTCAAGCACGACCGCCAGACGATGGCGCGGCTCCTCAATTGTTATTGCTATGTAGGAACGCAGCGCCACATATTCGTCGGGACCAGTAACTAAAAATTACTGACAATAGGCGCCCCTCATTGCTCATATGAATAAATGGATGGATCCAGTATTTTAAACGATGAACTCACTCGTTTGATAGATCAGCTGATGCTCAGCTGTTGGGCTCATCAGATAAAGCTCAAGCAACGTTACTGGTATTTACATCATACTATTAAAAATATATGGCCGTTTTTCTAATTGTATAATAAAATATAATTACATTAACATTTAATGTCAGGCATTATACACATGTTTGAATCAAAATGTATTAATAATTTTGTTGTAAATATCATGTACACAAGTATGGGTCCAGCTGTCAGCATCTCTTTGAGCAGTGTTTCAGAGCGCGTCCTAATTGTTCGCTTGATGTGGAAGGATATAAACAGCTGCATACAATTTGATCAAAATTAGAGAATAATATGTACTGGTTTAAAATTAAATACATTAATAATTTTCCGATTTCCTATGTATTGAACAGGTTTGAGATAATTAAACTTTATTAAACATATAATTTATCATACTGGTTGATATTTAACTATAAAAATGTATATCGTAGAAAATATTTCAACATTGTTAATGTTTTATTGCCATGAAACACGCGATTACGTTAGATACCGACTTTGTAGCGTTAAAAATTGCAATAATAAATATTTGGCAAAATTTTTACACTACCACTTTTTATTATCCCGTAAATAGAATTTGTATTTTAAAATGTAGCTATATGTTTTTGTATATGAATATTTTATGATATTTACTTTAAATAATTATGAACTTACAATTGATTTATGATATTTGATTAGACCTCTATGAAATCTACCATGCAGCCATGCGATCAGAATCATAGAATCAGAAGTACTAACGCCGGTTTACGCCAATTCTCTTCGTCGAAGACGTCTACCACTGCTGCTCTCTGCTTCTTAATTTTATTTGAGAATAATAGTTTTTTAACAAAACTGTATCTATAGCACAGTATTAAGTCTTACCGAGATATATTAAGTATCAAAACTAAAATCAAATTAAATGTATGCTTAGAATATGAAGATAGTAAGTGTATTACAATATGTATATAAAAACACAATACATTCAAATGTGTTTTTGTAATCTTTCTATATCATGGAATTTGTAAAGAAAAATCCTTATTCACATTCGTGTGAATTCATGGTTTGCTGGTTGTCAACATAATTCATTCAACGATCACGTTTTAATTTTCCAATAACAACGAGCAATAAAATATGTAATTAATGACAATGTTAGAGGCATAATTACATAAAATTATAGGATATATTAATGAAGTAAGAAGACACGTGGCTTACACATGCCTCCACATGATCCACATGTTTTGCAAAATGATATTACAACCCGTGATTCATTTTGTTGTATGCAATGCCGAATGCTATGTGAAATGACATCAAAGAGCAAGAGATAGCCAGCCAAGCTGAAATTAATTATGTTTTCTGTGTGGCATCAATCAAGATTACTGAGATGATAAACGAACTATTTTAGGAGATTATAGAGAAATGTTTAATATGACAATTGATTAATGAGTCTTGCATATTACATTAGGTCATTGTTGATATTTAATAAAATAAATGTATTCGAGATTAAGCAAATGTTAATTATTTTTTATTTAATTGTAATTAAACTTAAAAACTTACAACAAGTAAATAACTTCTATACCTGATCTTTCTCAATATGTATCCGATTATGGAACGAATGAGTAGAAATAAATAGGGAAACACCTGTTTTTCGGTTTTTGCGGTTTGCACTCATTAGTTGTATATTTGCTTTATTGTAGGCGCAATCCTCATTCGGAATCATAACAGTTAATCTCATTATATTAGGTTCTAGTAAAAAGCCAATATATGTTTTCGAATAGTTTGATTGAGGCCAGTTGTGGCGCAGTGGCACGAAGTTTGACTGCAAAACCGACTGGTTGTGGTTCGATCCCCACTCGAGGAGATGAAATATTTACTCAAATTTATATTTCCATTTCTTCGCTCTGGTGTCGAGGCTCTGGTGAGTTTCTGCCACTCAAAAAACAAAGGCTCCAGAATTCGGCAGAAAGTGGGGAACGGAACGTGAAGCTGATTTGATTTGATTTGGATAGTTTGATGCTGGTCTAAATATTGAAGCCAAAAAATATAAAGCAAGCGAGTCTATGTTTAAAACGTAACTGCGAATTACAAACAGAATGTGATTCATAAGAAATTTATATTTGTTGTTATTTGAAAACAATGTCTTATCTGCTTGTGTCAATATTATTTTTTACTCTTATCTGTTTTTTATCTCACACACTCATTACGTTATTTATAATGGGCACAATGATGAAATGTTGCAGATGGATACAACTTAATGACTCGTTTTTATTACTTTTAGTCTTTAGGTCAGCTAAATGAACTCCAGACAACGTAAAATGTTACATAACACCCAACGGACCTATCTTTCATAACATAAGTTAAGAAATATATCTAAAAAATAAAACGAAAGTTCTAATTGTTCTCCATTAAAATGTTAATTGCAAATTGTATAAGTGTATGTACTTGTATTGCACGTAATAATACATTTGGCCACATTTCAGGTTAACGATGTGGTGAAAGTCGACGTGATTTATCTTGTTCCCCCGTAATAGTGACGTAACTAGAATCATTTCGAGTGACTAATGATGAACCGCGCGCTGTCTCTGCGAACGTGAAGTAATGCACAGAGTACGACCCGCTGGTTCTTTAATAAAGCGACGCCATTGTGTTGTTTGCATTCATGTAACCATCGTTCTCAGAATTGTTATGCCTACACAGATTAAGAGCAACCATCAAGCCAACTGCCGTCTAATGAATTGTCACTGTTTTACATCTACAAGAAAATGCATTACGTTTATTTGCCTCGATGCCGTATTGCAAATTTAGTGCAATAGATGACATCTCTGATTTTTAATTTTGTATAACTGTATTGTTTATATAACGTAATAAGTATGTAAATCTATACAGACACTAAATATTTTATAAATTCTATCTACATGGAAAATTTCTGTGAACTTTTAATCACTTCTACCCAGTAGAATGTAACATGATTATCGTACTTTATAGAATAATTATCGTTATTCTATTACAATACCCAATGCATCTTTAGGGCTTTAACCAAATTTTATAAAATAACCTATTAATACCAGCTGACTCTAATAAATACAATCGTTTGTATCCTATATAGACGGAAAATACTGTTACAAAACCCATAAGTCTGTAGAGAGATAGTACATTTATGCCTGCACTAAGTGATATTTAATATTACTAATATTTATATAAAATCTAATTCGGACTATCACCAAAACTATACTCTATTAGGTACTGATCATACAAAATATTTAATATATCTCAAAGTTTGTATTTCACTCGTTAAACAAAAGTAATATATTTCAAAATTGAAATGTATGATATAGTAATGAATAAAAAAATATTTTGTTTACAATATAGTTGAGGTGAGAGAGCAGAACATTAACATTTAACGATATTACCAGTGTCTGGGATAGGACCGGCTTGCAGCCTTCACCCGCGTCCGGGGCGCAGTGGGGACTGCCGGGGGAAATGCCGCCCACAGCCTCTTATCGATCGCTCCTCGCATCGAGATGCACCACTTGTTACATCGCCCAATATCACAATAATCTCCCATAACCCTCAACCTTTCATGGTTATATATTTCGCGCATTTGTTAAATATTCAGTAAAATTTGTATGCATTTTAAGAAAAAAACTATTATGTTATTCATTCTACATTATACTTAAGTATGCATATTTATTTCAAGGAATGTGTTAGTTATTTAATTTAAATATAATGTTTTGAGAGACCACATTGACAGACGCAATATTCATACATACTTCAGAGTCAATTGTTTCTACCGATATCGTTGATGAGCTTAGTGATATCGATCTTAAGTTATCAAGGACAGATAACAGCTTCGAATGGTTTGGATGTGATTACATAAAAACCTAATGATTTTGAACGGTATATATATATATTTCAGTTAACTTCAACCAAATTATATTATGGCAAATTAATTAATTTATTATGGTTTAATCAATAAACTGTGTTATTTACTATTCTGTATTATACTGACATTTGTTTTTTTCGTTATTAAGAAATTATAAAGTAATAAATATAATAGATTTAAAGTTTTAATACTTCCAATAATTTCTAACGTATCATCATCTTCAACCTGATGATGATGATGAGGATGTCTGAATTGAGCTACATCATAGTTCATTAATAAAAATGTGGATAATAATATATCAATATAGGAACTTTTAAAGTTCGATAATCTATTATTTGTAGCTGTGGGTGTAGCTGGGTGTAACGACCTGCCACTAGGTGTTCCACTTTTGAATTCACAGAACAGGTGCATCGTACCTACTTCGATATTCTGATTGTTAGCCAATAGGTGTGTGGTTCTTGACGAATCAATTCTAATTATTGCGATAAGTTTGAATTGAAATAGAAAAATCTTACACATGAAAAAAGTAACAACATACAAGTTTTGTTTTAAAATAAATTTAGTTTGAAATTATTTATTTAGTAGTTTAGACATTGTTACGTCGAAAAATAATTCAATTATTGTACGATAAAAATACCTGCAATAAGTCAGAACTGGGACTGAGAGATTCATAAACACCAATTGTGCCCATTATAGACCCAATGCATATACTTGTGAACAATTGTACGCACACATTTAATATATTATTACGCGTATGTGTGCCCACGCATTTGTCCATTACGAAATATTATGTTTATTGTTTTATTGCACATGCCAAGTTATTTGGGCTGTTAAAACGATCACATTGAGTAATTGTGTAAGATTTATTGAATGTGTTAAGTCGAAGCGAAGGCCAGCATCTGTGCAGTGAGCCCCAATAAAACTGATTAGTCGTACACGCATCTTCTAGTTTCCATTGTAGATAGTATTGACAGTATGAACATGAGTATAGAATAGGATATGTGGCGTATCATTTCCAATGTAGTTATACCTACATACATGTAACAAACGCAAACGTGCTTAGCAGTCGTTTTACACAGACACTAATTCAATGAGGAAAATTCTTCAACATCCTGTTCACAGTTGAGAACGCTTTACTGCGTAACAGAAATCTGCTGTATCGCTGTCTGTCGCTTTCGTTGTAGTTAGTTATCTGATTGATTTTAGTTTGAAAGTCTTGAAACAGCTTAAAAGCATTGTAAGTGAAACATATTTTAAAAGTTCTGTGTATGTTATCATATATTAAATGAAACATTTAGTACAGAATAGTTATATCTGTTGGTGCGAGGTGCGCCTGCGCGGTCAACGCTCGCGCGACGCCCGGCGGGCCCCACGCATCCACTAGTGCGAAAATAATGCAGCCACCTCTCTCGTTCCGCCTGTTTTGGCGATATTTTTTATTTAACCTATTATACATGCCTTTCAAGTAAAAATAGCGGTCACTCTTAAGTCTTTGTTTCACAAACAAAACGAATTACAAAGAGAAGCTTTGTCATTTCAATGGTCAATGAACTCCAATTAACGCTAGACTTGATGCTTGTAAAAAAAACTATTTAAAATGACAAATAGCGAAAATACATTTAATACTTAACCTTAACTTTAAAAGTTACTGTATCGTCGTATCGAGGTACTTTCAATTTCAACAACCACAAAAAAACGTAATTCCAATATTGTTTATTGCTTACATTGGACATATCTACCAGTTATTTTCTGTGGATATATGTATATAAAAAAAATTAAATTAGAAATATATATGTTACTTTAAATATTCCAAACAATAAAAGTAGATAAAGCAACAAATCCATAATCAGTTCCAGCGTTTGAGGGCTACTATGCAACAGGCGAACAAACACACGTCTAATCTCATACCTCTTTGTGCAATGGCCATTAAATTACCTAATAAATCAATTAGTATGGATAAAATAAATATTATGTATTTTCGTCATAAAATTATTCGTTTGTAGAGATTAAATAAATTGACATTTGATAGCAGTTGGGAAAGTTACCGGTTTTTTTTTATGTTTTAAAATTCTGTCTATATAAAAAAATTATAAATACTCATAATTTTTTTTAATGAACTTTTTTTTAAGGTAGGTCAAGAGTTCAAGCAAAACCCAATATTTTATCTTAGTAATGAAATGAAGTAATTTAAGAAATATATTTTCCTTTGTCAATAACCTCAAATTACATTTATATCTCTTTATAAAATGACTACTTTAGGTTATTATAACTTAATAATTTTTATCATTTAAAACGAAAGTAATAAGCACAGTAAGTGTAACATTTACATATCCATATTTTGTGATCAATTTAACTCCTATTTGCATAGAACGATAAATAGATATACAAAAAATAAAATGTCGCTTAAAAAAATTTACATCTCACTCCTGTCATGGTAACGTGATTATTCTGAAAATCAAATGGTGAGCCATTGGGAAGCACGATGTAGTGGTTTTCTATAATTAAGAACTGCTAATTCTAAATGTAATTTAGTAAAATTACGCATAATTGTGGTTAAAACGAGTTGCGACGGCGGCAGGGCGAAGGAGCGCGAGGGGCGACCTGCGTTCAACGAACGTCCGCGGACCGGCACGGACCCAAGGTCGCCGCTCGTTTCGCTCACTCGCCTGTCCCCATGTACGCTCACGCTTCAGCCTCCGCTGCCACCACGGTTCTGCTGCGATGTACCACTTATGAAATATTACATACCTTTTCTTAAATTTGATTTAGATCATACTGTTTACTGGTGATGATTCGATATGCAAGTTTAATTATAATATTTCAGTCACGCATAGTTAGTTTTGTTAAATTTTCGGTAAATGGTGTTTGTCATTTCTAAATATATTATAATTAATTTCTAGCCGGATGTTTACGCATTGTGCAATTCATATGAGTGCATAATATCTGTGTCGAAATTCTAAAAGTGAATGCAGAATGATGCAATCTTTTAATAGTAAAATATCAACGAAGGAGTGAACCAGAATAATGCAGTATTAATGTTAATTAAAAATAATCGCAATTCAATTAGTTAAATTCAATATATTATTAAAAAAATACGATGTTATAAGATTTCTGAAAAAAAAAACAAGAGAACGTACTAAGAGTTTACAATCGATTATTGATAAATCATTCATTGACTAAAGACAATAAATTCCAACGTATATTTGTATTTTTTGCTAAGAATTTAGGAATGTCTTATGTGAAAGTTTTTATACTGTTGAACAAGTAAGATACATTCACATACATATTCCATACTAGGCTTTAGATTTAATATTTACTCAATACGTATTATAAGTTTACCGCACCCTAGTCTGGTATGCTTTAAATTGTGAAATATACCTATATAATTGTGTCGATTAAACTAGGTATGACTAAATTTAAGCCTCGGCGTTTTTATAGAAAACAGTGTCACGTGTATACTATTTACGAACGTCTACGTTTTCAAAAAAGATGTGGTTATTATAATACAAAATACAAATCGTTACTTATAAGTTATGGTTTAGATGTAAAGGTTAGTTACTTTTTACCCTTTAAGATGTTTTTTGTCTAACTAAACGACAGTAGAGAAATTCCTTTAGTATTCGGTTCAACGGCCGCGCCGCGAGTACTAGAACTGTGTGCGTGTATGTGAGAGTCGCGCACGCACACACGCACAAAACTCGCATCTGCAAACACGATGGAACCGTTATTCTCTAGGTTCCAATACCTTATTTCCTATGGGCAAATGCTATTTCAACCAATTTTTCCTCTTAACTACCAAGCGGGCTGGGCCCATAGTAAATATAATGTCTGAATAAATTACCATAAAAATTGTGTTTTACATAATTGTTCACCGTATCTATAGTGCAATGTGGTACTAGCATACAGTACATATTGTATATATGTATATATGTCAATTTTTATCAGTTTCAAGTCAAACAGTAGTGATAGTTACACGCAACCTACTTTAAAGTCGAGCGACGGCGTTGCTGGAATGCAATATAAAGAAAATTACGCTGCGTTGAAGATGGTGAGAGGGGACTCACCGCGGAATGCGATTATTACTAAAATTTCAACATCACAATAGATAAACATTTTTCATTTATATACAAAGATTGCCTACTATTGCCTTATATTGCTATTCTTAACAAGATTATATAATTTATAATGTAGTCATTATTAAGTATCATTAAAGAAATGTAATGCAGTAAAGAGTGGATCGATTTTATATTACAAGGGATAAGGTTAAAAGAGCTCGTCAATTTTAACTGACGAAAAAAAATGTTTAAATTTATTGATACATATATCCCAAATTTGCAATACTAAATTTATTTAGTCCTAATAATTGGTTTTAAAAAAACTTTTGTATTACGAAATATGTACCACGTTCTCCTTTTCTTGTAGCGACCCTTACGCTGAATAAAAAGTAAAAGTCTCATAATATGTAATGAAAATATATTAATTATTCATTTTGTTTATCTCAAACATCAATAGTACACTCGCATCTCTACAGTCATGCCTATTATTTTATCATTTTCATGTTAGTGTAGCGTGACTTTTTTACATTATTATATATAATAGTTGATAGAATATTTAAACAACGTTCTATATTAATATAAAACAGTATTGTTGAAGTTATCATAAAATAAAATAATATTTGGTCAATGATTTCTAGAATATATTATATTTAAAATTTTAATACAAGAATTATTTTAACCCTTTTTAATAAATTGAGTTAAAATTAATTACGTATGTTAGAATAACCAGTGTTATCTAATAAGAACGAAGACAAATAAGAAAATAAGGATTTGTAAACAAAATACAAATAAGAATTTGCATACAAAATCCAAAACTTGTAAATAATTTTTAGTAATTATTTACTAAATTGTTTATAGGTACTTGTACATGATAAAAATCAAACATGTTTGTTTGTTTTGTTTACAATATTTTCATATTATCAAGGGACAATATTTTTAAAAATTTTAACGTATAGTCTTATCATAATTAAGTATGATTGATTTGCATTTACAAATGGTAAAGTGATAGCCAACACAGCTTCATTTTGTTTTGATATCTTTAAATAAAACAATGAGATGTAGCGACAACAATAGGTAGTCTTCCAAGAATTTACAAAAGAACTCGTTTTAGCTATCTGAAATAAGATTAAAGGTCGCCGAGATTGTGTAAATTTGACCCGACACCCGGACTTTATGCGATAATGTTTAAATATCTATAGCTACTGTGAGCCCACAGAGTACCTATGTTACTTGTAATTTAGTAAAATCATATAAGTAATATTTAAAAAAAATAGTTTAACTCAGTTTCTCACATACTCCCTAAAAGTTTATGCCACGCTCTCTCTGCCTCACATTTTCTGATAAATTCTAATTTCTTCGAAAATTATTATAATTTATGCCCATTTCCCTAATTGCGAATTTATTTTAAAGTGTCGCATGTTAGATTTTTGTAAACTAGCCCCCTGTGGTGATAAATTAAAAAAATAACAAATTCAATACAATAAAACATATAACGCATCAATATTAAATAAAAATTCAGAACGCAAGGGAGTTAAATAAAAGTAATACATAACAAGTTAAAAAAAAGTAGAGCGTTGAATTTAATAAGAAATTAAAACTTATAAAAATTCCACGTTGAAATGATTTTCATCATAATTTCTTAAAACTTTACTTTGAAGGTAATACGCAATAGTAGGGCACAGGGCGGAAGACGCGAGGGACCAGTTTCGAAATATGTTCGCGCGTAAGTATTATCTATCAAACGCACTTGTGTTCTTTCTCCTGCGTTACGAGATCCCAGATAACACACGAGTTCGTAACATACATTTTTTATTAAATAATAATTATTGCCAGAATTATATTGTAAAAAAGTATTTAATGTTTTTTTTTAAATAATCAATAAATTATTCATATTTTGTACATTTTTTTTAAATCGCGCAAACAGGATGTCCTATGTCCTATGTTATTTGACTTAGACTGAAAATCTGCGTTCAGCCAGAGCCATGCCAACTACCTTACAATATTTTTTAAAAAATAAATAAGTAAATCCTTTTCATAAAGAATTATTTTCCTTAATTCTTTAATCAAAATGGTAAGTAAATATTTTACCCACAAATATTTATACATTATCAAAAAAATATTAATAAAAAATCCTAAAAAATATTAGTTATAATATTTTTTTATTTTTTTGTTTTACTTATATACTTATAATGAAACATATTAAAATAAAAAAAATATATTGATATCGTATGGCACAGTGGTCAGAGCGCCTGGTCGGTTTCCAGGAGGCGCGGGTTCGAGTCCCGCTACGTTCAAATTTTTATACGTTTTCTAATTAAGTATTTATATTGATATCAGCTAGCTATTTTGAACCATATAATATCGCCCAATATGCAATGCTCCAATAAAAGCTCGTGAATGCACCTGATAAATAAAAACAACACACTCGCTTTAGAAATTGAAGTCACGTCATAAACATTGATCCTTATTAGGACAAAAGAAAAGTAATTTCCAGTTAGCTGGCTAATTGGTGATCGCTAAACATATTGCAGCGTAGGAGGTAGAAGGCAGGAGACACGAGACTTGCGCCGTCACGTCAATCAACGCCCACCATTACAATGAGATACAAACGTTGATGTTGCACCGAGAGACAATGTTGCAAATATGCAGTGGACGGCCGAGGAGCTTCGGCGAACTCGGATTCACACTGACATTGCGTGGAGCCCGGCATCCCATATGGAATGCGGTCGCTTGACCGGCCGCGCACCTCCCCGCGCCTACGCCCGCTCTCCTCCATGTTTTCTCAACCATTCGTAGCCGACCACCATATGGAATAGTGAGATAGGACCGATTCCAACAAGAATCCAAGTGGCTAGACACGTATCATAACAAAGCAATATTTCTCTTTGCAAACATCACGTCCTGTTTGTGGGTGACGTCATAGATATTTAAGGCATTTTTCTACAGCCAAATCGGATAATATGGGCTAATAGAATGATGTTTCTTTTCAATCCACTTACAATAATGAGATAACAATAGTATGCGCCGAGATTTGGTACCTAACGATGTTTTCGACGTTCGCCACGTAGCCGCGACGTCGTCCCTATGCAGTATGCACACGATCAACAGTTATCAAAATACAATAAAAAAATAACGTACCTTCTAAACAAAGTCGTCGATTTGCAAAAATATCCACTAACTCGTGCGCACAGATAATCCGGTTATCGTCCGTACGGCACCAATATTCACCACACCAAAACGACAACATAAATAAACGCGAGAGGAGCCTGGGGTCGGGCCGCCGCCGGCGAACTCCTCGCGCTGGTCGTACTGCAGCCGGGGAAGTGCACTGGGCGGGGTTGTCGAGTGTCAGAAACGGTCGGGTTCCAGAGGTCGGTCACTGGCGGGCGGCGTGGGGCGAGAGGCGCGTCGGCCGGCGTGCAGGACGAGGCCGCGGAGAGTACTAGCCGCGGAGCGAGCGCCGAGCGCCTCGTCCCGCGCGGGGCGGCGGCGCGGGGGCGGGGCGCGGTCGCGGACGTGGCGCACGCCGCCC
>DWAN01000862.1:0-20411 GCA_018230445.1 Heliconius hewitsoni
CGTGACTCTACCACACGTACTTTAGTCGCCTCTTACGACACCACCAGTACCAGCATGAATATTTTTGTTATGAAAGGTAGAGTAATGGAAAGTGAACAAACTGAGTGTCTCATAACTAAGTACGCTCAGCTTACCGAAAAATTATATTAAATTTATCTTCATCTCTGTTACAGACCAGAAAAAACTTAGTGAAAACTTACTATACAAATAACGAACGAATTAATTAATTATTACACGTTAACGATTAAAAGAAAACATTTTTTTTGGCTTCAAATTGTATCCCGATAGCACATAGAAAGGTCGTTGAGAGAGGAATCTGGGAACCTAACCAGAACCTCCATTAGGACATTTCCATTCCACATTTACTGCCGAATCTTCTGTTTAGTGGCGGAACTCAACGCTACGATTTATCTCTATGATCTTTGGTAACCAGAGAGAAAAAAAAATTAAATCTTTTATTCTACCAAGTAGGCATCAAACACACAGTCACATTTACAGCCGCACGCTCGGGCCTCTACGCCACGACGGCGTCACAAACAATTTAAATAAGAATATTAGTTTAACATATTATTATTATTATTTAGCCAGTTGGTTTGTTCTATTTTATTATATAATTTTAAATGGCTAAACGTAATCGAATAACATAGTTTAACTGTGTTAATTAGACGCATACCGTTTTGCATTACTGCGTCGCATTAATGCACTTTGATATCTATTCTATATTGTATGTATGTATTGTTATTTTTAATATAAGGATTTTTTCAACTTCATTGTAAAGGTTAAGCAGAATAAATCTAGGCTAGTATTTATTAATCGCTCTCAACTCTGTGATCGATCTTGAGATGCTGTTTTCATACATAAATTATAATCTACAAATACATCATTTTCACCATGTCGTGGCGCAAGGCACGATCGTGTAAATGTAAGCACGACGGTTGTGGGTTCAATTCCCACTAGGCGAAATGAATTATTATCTATTAATATTTCCATTTCTTGGATTCAAGTCAATTTTAGAGCTAAAAGCGATTTACAAACACGGGCCCTAGGGCCGTGTTTGTAAATCGCTTTTAACGTAATGACTCAACGAAATAAACCTTTATTTTTTGTCCATTTTAACTACAAAACGTATAAGGCAGCGGAACTGAACGCCACGCGTATACTAATAGGTACGGGAAAACATTTTATTTTGTTTGTAAACAAAAATTGTTATGTGTAATTATCGAACCCACATCCGTCGCGCATACAGTCGGAAACTTTAAGCTGCGCAATGATGGTCTATAATAAAATATTTAATATACATATATTTAATATACATATGTTGTAAACGTAAAAACCACTGTTTGTATTTATTTTAATTAATTATTAAAAGGATCATCAAGATGACGTAAGCTAATGAAACATAATTTATGAAGGTCGCCTTTGCGGTCGCTATTAACCTAATATTTAGGTTCTTTTTTATAAAGTACTACTAGTGCTGGGCTCACGGTTTTATTCGTGTAAATTTTTTTTGCCCCAATCCTAACACGAAGGGGGTTATGGAGTTTATTTTCTCGGTATTGAAAATATTTTCATGAAATTTAAAGTGAACGTGACTCATAAAGTCTTTATTATATTTTTTGTCACAAATTTTCGTTTTGTAAAAAAAATATACATATAGAAATATTATATTATCCAAGTTAAAAGAATCCGTATGTTTACGTTACCAGGGAAAGTATAAAAAATCAAGTATCAATCCACTGTTCTTAATTTTCCTTTCGAACTCGAACATTGGACGTTGAGTACTCAAGGGCGGAGAAATTAAAATAATAATAAAAAACTAAATATATAAATCCACTGTTACTCGATGGTCTCTTTTCCTACGAACTATAGAGCGAATGATTTATTATGAACTTAACAATAATGAAAACCTTATTAGTAAGGTTATATTTAGCGCTTCTTATTAAGGTGGATGCTCGTGGGAATAGGCTCGACGAGAGTTAAAACAGTAATCAAGCCAAGGTCTTCGCTGTCGTAATACAAAAAATATTAATTAAAGACTGTTTTGTCTCATTACGTGTAGTGGTTATTATGAGTTTAAATTTCTCTGTTGTAATTATAGTTTTTTTTTTCAGCTTCACGTCTATCTCGCACACAGCAGGGTAGGCATAGGGAACTTAGCGTTAAGACACTTTATTCCCCCCTTTCCGCCGAAATCTGGAGGTATTGCGTGTTGAGTGCCAGAACTCAAGGCCGTGCTATGCCTCGACATCATAGCGAAAAAATGAAAATATAAATGTAAATAAATATTTAATATCCTCGAGTGGCGATCGAACCCACAACCAGACGATTTTACAGTCACACTTTGTGCCCCTGCGCCACGACCGGCCCCAATTTTAGTAATTATAGTTGATGTAAAACAAGCTAGTACTTAAGACATTTTTTTTTCACTGTAATAACAAGTACATATATGTTGTTAGAATCCATGTCCATCTTGCAAATATAAGAAAATTTGTTAGCTTCTATCCGTATACCGGATATAGGGTAGACCACACATACATACATCGTAAACGATCGATATATCGCCATCAATATTATATTATAATTAACTCGATAGTATAACTTACATCGGCTTCATTTCGCTTCATAAATTTGTAAATTTTTACAATTTTTATCGTTTTTATCATACATTTTATAACATGTTTATGGTTGTCGATACGTTATTTTTGATAATTTTGACATATTTATGACCAGCTTAAATCATTATGTTTTATCGGATATCGAATGTTATCGTAATATGTGTTTAGTGGTTACAATTAAAGTAGGATTACAGTTTGTTAGTTTTGTAAAACATACAAAAAATATAGGACAATAATTTGTATGAATTTAATCTTATTTCTATAATAACGTAGTGTCTTCACACTAGGTTCCCAAGTTCCCTCTGCTACCCTGCTATGCGTGGTATACAGTGTGAAGCTGATGCGTATATTTGTCTAAAGCATAGACACAGATAAATTTAATTATTTAACTGTTTAGAGATCGTCGTCTGTATTGAATTGTTAAAAGGTTCTTTACTTGCTTATTTAATTACATAGCTTCCTGGTCAAGTATGAGAAATGAACATAAATTTAATATAATATTTTTTTCGAGGAAATTAAGTATTAAGTATTTTAATTTCTTCGCACTCGTAACGAAACAAAACGCAGCATTGAGTTCCACCACTCAATACGCAATGCCTTCAGAATTCATCGTAAACTGGTGGACGGATGTGTTCATATGACAAAGAGTGTCTTAGGTTCCCAGGTTCCCTCTGCTTATTCTGCTATGTGCGGCATACAGCGTGAAGCTACAATAATGTTACAGTAACAAAATTTAATATAGAGCCACTGGCGAAACACCAAGGTCCTCACGCTTTTACAAAGGGTCATCTTAAACCTTTAAAGGCAGGGTTTCACTTAAAAAAGAAAGGTTCGTTCAAAGAAAATATACAAGGCTTACCGAAGTTAAGGCGAAACGAAAAAGTAACTAGTTTAGTTTTTCTATTAATCTTTTAATTTTCGTTTGGTATGAAGGCAAAAATAAGCAAATCTGACTAAAAATTATAAGAATTAATAATATTTTACTTAAAAATGTTAAAATTTTCTAAGATATAAAAAGGAATGAATTTTTAGGGAATTAATTATTTCGAAGATATATTTTTTGATATATTTACACGCTTAAATTTTTTTTATATTTTAGCCAAATTATACAAATTGTTTACGTTACTAATTTGTAGCCTATGTGTTATTGTGATGTATAAATCGCATATATTATTAAAAAGCAATAGTTCTTTAGTTTTTATGTGAAAATGGAACAAACATGCAATCTCTTTACATACTATTACTTACACGATATTAATAAGGTAAAATATGTAAATATGTAAAAATGCGAAATATACAAGAAGCCAGTTATAGAAATAAATTCTCAAAGACGTTGCCGGCAAATGTCACCTATAATTTATTTCAGTATCTCCAGTGAAGGGACTAGCACGAAATAAGCGAAGGGATTTTGTTAATATATTTGACATAGCTAGGCTGTACCTTTGGCACTACAACTATTATTATATACCAAAAACTTACATATTATCATTAGATTTCGATTTAGTTAGATAGAGAGAGAAGCTCAAGTATTTAAAGGGGCCTCTTAAAATTTCAATTGGGTCGAAAGCTACAGACACTAAGCTATTTTAGTGTCAAGAGACTCCGCTCTTCGCTAAATAATACTCCGTTCTGGTATACTTATTTAATAACTTATTGATATCGATATATTTTAAATAGTTATTTCTAATTAATATCATAATAAGGCCGTCCTGGCACAGGGGCACAAGCGCTGATCTGCGAACGCGATTGCAGGATTTGATTCCCACACTGGATAATGAAATCACTCGTATTTTCTTACCGGTTACCAAAGCCAGGAACTGATTGTTGTTTTTTATACGACATGTTTTAATGACTTTTGATTTGCGCTTTTTATATGTAAATTTTCAAAATTTTTGATTTCAGATATCACAAAAAGATACAACAACATTGACAAGAAATTCCATTTAACAAATTGACATTGTTTTCATACAGTAAAATCACGAATGGCAACGTATAATATGCGCTTTGTTCTTACTGAAATATATCGTACATGATTTACAATATCGTTACATCGTGAGGTTTACAATATTGGATTGTCTTCTACTCAGTTGGTATTGCCAGTTTGGGCACCATAGCTTTGAAATTTGATTTCAAAATGGGAAACGGAAGTATCTTGATGGGAACGGAATGTGACTAAAGACTAGGTTCCTAGGTTATGTTATGTTCGGGATACACCGTGAAGCTTAAAGAATAGGAGAAAAATACACGTTATATAACGTTCCTCTCTAGATATCTATCTAAGAAAAAAACGAATTAAATAATCATATAAAATAAACAAATGAAAAAAATAACTTCACTTGTACTATTTTTAGTAAAGGAAAAGCTTTAAGCAATAAGAGCCTGGATTCGTTATCAAAGTGTATTCGATTTCAAATGGATTCGAAATTTTTATTCCCTACAGTGTTTTTATATTCTAGAGGTACATGAAAATAAATCTATATTAATTTTATCAAGCTGGAGTTTGTTTTATTAAGCGGGCTAATCTCAAAAACTACAGAATTGCTTTAAAAAAAATAGATGTTGGATAGTAAAGAACGCGCTATTAAAATCCAGCACTGAACATGCAATGGCTCTAGAATTTGGCGGAGAGTGGGGGAACGAAAGTGTCTTAAGCGGAACGAAGTGTATTAACACTAGGTTACCAGGTTCCCTGTGAGGTTTGCCCACCCTCCTATGTATGTGATACAGCGTAAAGCTAAAAAAAATATGCGACGTCTAACACAAATTTGCAATTAGGAAAAATTAAATTTCAATAAAAATTTAATAACTATCTGCTATATTATTACTCAAAAAAAAATAGAAGGTTGCTACAAATAATTATTAATATCATTAATTAAACCAAATTTTTCTGTCCATCAAGCGTAAAGCCACGTCGCTATCTGGCCGTATTGGATTACTATTGTTGTGGGACCTTGCTTTGTCTTTAAGTGAAACAATACTTAGAAACTATAATTTTTATCAATTATCCATCAAATTATACAGTTTTTGCACAACTACGTCAATGTCGATTTCGCACGATAGCAAATATTGTATCTTAGTGTAGCTGTTATGGCGCAGTGGTAGAGGGTCTGGTTGTATAGTTAATTGTAAGTTTGATTTCCACTCGTAGGATATTTTGTTTCTTCCGTTCAGTTAAGGTAAAACCTCAATCTTACTACCTTAAATTTTACTGGTTATATTTACATATATAATTCTAAACGCAACAAGACATCCTATTGGTAATACATTGGATCTTTCCCGTTTTGTTAAAATTAGTTCTACACTGTCACCGCATTCTTTGCCTTACTTTCTTGTAAGTAAAAATTAAGAAGATAATCTTCAATACCTCAACATTTCAAATATCAGTTTTGGAATTTGTTACAATCTGTACTGACATTTATAAATGAATAAAAAAATTAAAAATAAACAAAAGTTACTTATATGCCGTTTTGAAATCGTAGTAGCGCAGCGGCAAAGCAAGTTAGTAACTGAAAACGCAACCGTTGTGGGTTCACATCACACTTCGGGGAATAAAATATTTTTGTTTTACACACAATGTCTTAAAAACAGATAATCCAAAAAAAAAACTGATTATTACTAACGTCTCTTTTATATATATCGATAGAGAATCGATACAAAATTTATACCGAATCGCTAATACACCTCGAATTTAGTTCATAGAATCGATAGCGAATTGTGTTAAAGAGGTCAAATGGGTACATTAAGTACCTGCAATATAAATTATCTTTACTGCGTTGATAGTATTGCGGTGCGTTTAGCTATGTGACCTTTTGCTTTTTTTTATTAGGCTTTTTTTCACCATTATTTCGTATTTCCTTAGACGCACTCTGTTGGAAAAAACTGGCACCGCCACTACTGCTTACTGTGAGAAATATTGGCAGTATGTTAATACGGTATTTTTGTATAAAATTCATTATTAGGAACAATATTTTGTGTAAATATTATGTGTAATAGGTAGTTTTTATATATCAATTAATTAATATTTTTTGTCTCCAGAGGCCAGTCGACGCGCAGAGGCACATAGTGTGAATGAAAAATCGACTGATGTGGGTTCGATCCCCGTTCGAGGAGTGTTTTAACTAGGTTCCTTCTCCCTGCCCTGCTGTGTACGGGAAACAGAGTGAAGCAGATTTATTACTTATTGTAGCTTTAAGCTTTATCCCGTACAGAGTAGGCAGAGTCCATTCCTCATTCATCCACCAGAGCGACAAAACGAATATAAATTAATTGTAACCTAATATTTATCTAAAAAAAGATTTATTAGTTTAAATAACAAAAAGCGAATAACGACAAAATTATACGTAAAAAACATCATTATTTCAAGTTTTCCACTTAGTTACCGTTATCTAGTAACAAAGTTATATTCTCCGAGATCTCAGCTAACTCTGAAGAGGCTCCACAAATAAATTCAATCGCAAGCACTTTGAACTAGAATGGCCCGTCATTAGATGTTAATGCGTACCATGTTGATGTCTAACATGAAAAATTGGTAGACGGTAATGATCGAGATAATAGGTTGGGAAATTTTAGGCTGGAGGTTTTTATATTATTAGATAGGGGCCCTGGACTACGTGAGTTTCAAAATAGGTTTTATTTCTACGGTAATAATGGGTTGAAAATACATGCATAATAGACTGGTGTAATAAATTACATAGTACGTTCTTAGTACGCAAAAAAATATCTTAAAATGTATTATTAACAAATATAAATGACTTGAATATGTTCGCTCGCGGCTTCGATCCTGTAGTAAAAGGTAAAAGTAACACTGCAATGTGCAATTTACCTGGACTTTAAATCGATCAGTCCTGATAGTGTATAGTCATATTTTTATAATTCATATATGTATCTTTATACAAAAAAAGGGATAAATAAAAAAATAAATCCAAATTTTAATAACATTTTTGTTGAATTTGTTCTGTAAAGTTATATTATTGTTTTAATATTTTAACTTTATTGTTCAAAATTTAAAAACTCGTTCAAAATTTAAAATACATGTATTGAGTCGCTCCACCGGATATTTGTTCTGTTTTTCTATTATACAGTAAAAAATACAATCGAAATGGTAACCTCCTTCTTTTTAAAAGTCGGTTAAAATAACAAATAAATAAACGACAGTATTTTCCTTCGTAAAACTATAAAATAAATACAATAAATAATGTCATGTCCCATTTTCTCAGTTAACTATATTTGAGCTGAAATAGTAACGTGTAATTTGTAACGAGTAGGTACTCTGAAAAGATTCTTAAGTTCTTGACGGTTGTTACAAGAATCTGAAATCTATAGTTTCAAGAAAATTCAATATTAAAATATAAAACCCCTCTCAATGTAACAAACAATGAAAGCTAAGAACAAGAGCTATAACTTCTTTGTGTTTGTAAATAAAGTGAAGTAAGAAAACAACTGAAACAGTATAATAAATTAAAACAGAAAACTGAAAATAATATAATAATTCCAAAATGTAATTAGTCTGACAGTTTGCTTTAATTGCAGTGCCGGTAGCGATATCACCTTACTCACGCCAATCAACATGCGTATTAAGGCTTGAGTGGGAGCGGAAATTAAAAAAAAAACTTTTATAATATATTTTACACCTATTTTCTATTATTTAACTATTCTGAGCAAAATCTACCATTTTTTGCGGAAAAAAGCTATTTTTCTTTTCTCCACATAAGAGAGTAGATACACAACTAGTGTTAGCACAGAGATGGACATAATTTGAATATACTCGTATATGGAATATAGGATATACCCTTGATCTTATTGCCTCATATCTAAACAAAAAAATCCAGAAGGTTAGTATAAATAATGTACCATAATCTGGATCTCTGCTTAGTATTGTCATGTATCATTCTTAATAACAATAACAAAGCCTTTATTAACACCCTAACCTATTTATCAGAAATAACTTATATTTAACTATTTGACACCAGCACGTGAAGATTTTCTTGCTTTCCACTATAGGCCTCCTCTAGAGCTTGCTACTGAATGCGATTCTGTTCTTGTCTGGTCCAAGAAATGCCCGCTATCCTCCTAACGTCATCTTCCCATCTGCGACGTTGTCTCCCTTTGTTCTTTTTGTTATGTCTCGGGCTTTACCCCGTTACGTCTCTTGACCATTTATCTTTTTTACACCTAACCATGTGACCTGCACATTTTCATTTAAGATTTTTAATGCAATAAGTAAAATCGATGATCTTAGTTTGTTTTAATAATAAGTTTCAATGAAAAAACAGATACTTGCAGATGGAATTTCGACTTATTACTTTCTAACCACTAGTGAAACATAGTGAAGCACTAGTGTATTAAAACAAATATGTAAAAAATATCCATATTTAAAATCGCTGCATTTTCTCATTTAGGGCACACCTGATCCGAGTGTAATTATTAAAGAAGTTTCGCCTATCGACGTAGAAGGTAACTGGATTCAATTAAAAGTTGAACACGGGCGTCCGTCGTGTAGTTTTGTTTGATTCGGAATCTCAATAATAAACTTTGGAAATCCATTGTTGTATTAAATTCTTTTCTTCTATGAATCGTTTTACAATGCTGTATTATTTTGGTACTATGTATTATTAGCACAGCAGTTTGTAAACGCGATGGTTGTGGGTTAGATTTATACGCGAGGGAATGATTATATTTAAATTAATTTAATTTCAGCATTGAATTTTGTTACTAAACAAACAATGTCCTTAAAATAAGAGATACATATTAAAAAATCTTAAGTACGCTGACAAATGTGACTCTTCATTTCACTCGAAAGATATTTTACTTAGAATCATATATTTTCTTTTCTTTGAAAATTTAACCTACAATACGGATGGCTAATACATACACACACAGTGGAAATTACACACGTCCCAAATTAAAACGACGGCCTCGTTAATTGGTACATTTGTTAAAATAAACTACAACAAGCTTCTAAATTTTCAATTATTTCCAAATCGTCATACATAATGGAGACGGACAAATAATTTATCTATTTCACTTAAAATTTATGTGCGTTCAAGAAAGTCGGAGCATGATGAATGGTTACTAAAGTGAAGATAGACGCTTGTCAAAACTAAATGACAATCTGCAGTTGAATGAAATTTCCTGTGAAATTATTAAAATATGTCTTCTGAGTGTCTTTGCTTTTACTTTTTTTCATATTAGATGCCGAGGCCATCGTAGCGCAGTGGCACAAGCTTAGATATACAAATGCGACGGTAGTTTGTTCAATTCCCACTCGGAGGAATAAAATATTTATTTTTTTTTCTCTTTGGTATCAAGTTAATACGCAATGCCTGAAAAATTCACCGGAAGGTAGAGTGTTTAAACACTAAGGCTCTCCCTCGGCTTACCTTGCTTATGCGGGATACAATACGAAGCTGAAATAATAAAAAAATAATGGCAAATATGAAATTTAGTGACATTTTTCTTTGCTCTTCATTTGCTAAATAAATGAACGTGAAGATCAATAACTTTTAAAGAAAAAAAAACTATTTCCGTAGTCTATTTAACAACAAGTTTATTTGAGGTTTTTTTCCTAAGCATTTTCCTTTGCTTGACGGATTTCTTATCGTTTAATCGGTCAGAGAAATTTTTGGTTTATTTTTCATAGCCGTTTTAGAGAATTTGTACTGTTTGACCAATACCTTCTATATAATAACTCTACTTTCTTCCCAATTCTTTCAAATCTATCATATTTTATTCAATGAAATTTGATCTAAGTAACTATGACCATAAAACATACTGTTTATTGCATATTCCTAAAACCAAATCGAACCAGTAATAGCTTTATAGAAAACCACTTAACCATAATATAGAGGGTATACAAATAGAAAGTAACGTTCGTTCACAATCTCATAATGCAAATGCCTATGGAAAAGTATATAACACAATTTATTTACTCCACCTAAAAGGTACGGCGGATGGGAGCGAACGAAATGTAAACAAAACTTTTTTTTAGCTTTAAATATATCTGAATTAGTTACAGTTCAGCTATTTTTATTAAGTTTCAAACTTTGTACGGATGGTCAATGTTGATATTGGATTTGCGCTTCTATAAAATAGTATGAAAATAAATTTACAAATGTTAAAAATGCTATAACTCTTACAAATATATTTTAAAACTCTTACAAATATCTTTCAGTCATTATATTTACATCCATTGAAATGGATTTATGAATTATGAGTATTAAATACAATGAATAGTTATCTATCGGAGGTTTTAAAAAAATAGAAGTTGAACAAATAAATGTTTTTATGATGATTCTCTCTGACTTCTAAGAAACGATTCTTGAACATAGGCAAATATAAAATAATTTTATTTTTTTAAATCTTTACTAATACAATAAAGCGGAAGAGTTTGCTTGTTTGTTTGTGTGTTCGTTTAATTAACGCTAAGATCTCTGGATCAACTAGTCTGATTTACTTTTTTTTACAAAACATTGTATGAAAGCTGCATTATTCAGGAGTTATAGGCTACATTACAGTATAATTATTAGTTAGCCTTAAATAACGTAATTAATAATTAATATGAAACACCATCGAATTGCTTTATGCGCGTTCGCTGCAAAAATAGTTAATTATATGTCAGTGCGTTTTATGACAAAAATATTCAATTTTAATAGTTCTAAAAAAAGTCCACGATACCATATATAAAGCTCTTATAAATAAATATAATATACAATAAGGTATTTTGTGACAAAAAAAATATTCAAAACTTTAAGGTGAAGGATGAAATTAATCATCGATTTTTATTTCACATGTATATTGAAACTTACGAGCGAAAGTTATTTCATCATTAAGGAAATTTAATGGAGATAATCTTCGGCATTTATAACCTGTAACTTGGACGTATACTTTTCAAAAAAATGGAAAATCAAAATAATGCAACGATTTGTTTACGGCCGCAAGCCTAGCCTCGACTCCTGCGGGTGGCGCCCTAGACGCCGATGACGTCCTATCAAACAACCACGTAGTGTTCATATTTAAATGTATGAATCTTTTGGGAAATGCAGTATAGTTAAAGTATGATAGGTGGTATGCGGGCGAAGCCGCGAGTGTAAAAGCTAATAAGAATCCTAATTATCAGGAATCTATATATTAATAAAATATTTAATATTTTAAATTCTGCGCTCTGATGTCGAGGCACAACACGGCGTTAAGTTGTGCCTCCCAAAACGAAATTCTTTCAGAATTCGGAAATGGAGAACGGAGTGTTTTTAATACCATGTTTGCTCTGCCTATTCTGCTATGTGCGTGTGCTGAAAAAAAACTTATGTTTTGTAGGGAACTATTACTTATATTTAAAGTTTATT
Organism: Heliconius hewitsoni; assembly: GCA_018230445.1. Lineage (NCBI taxonomy): Eukaryota > Metazoa > Arthropoda > Insecta > Lepidoptera > Nymphalidae > Heliconius > Heliconius hewitsoni. The sequence goes on from DWAN01000862.1 coordinate 11,957, forward strand.
TAATATGTGTCACATATATATTTTAATATTGTAATTTATTTATTTATTACTTATATATACAAACATACATTTAATTGAATTTATATATTTTATAGTAAGTGAACCGGTAAGGTGTTCTAATATTTACGCCTACCCCCTTGTCGACGGCATATTTTATTATAACAGTCGTTGCTTGCCACTCAATGTGCTTTCCATATGTTTGTTTTCTTTATTATTTTCTTTCAAAAGAGTATTTATTTTGTTCTCTTTTATATATATGTTTGTGGTTGACTTATGTATAAACTGTGTCGTGATTTATTATTTGTGTTCAAACTATATGTACTTTAAAGTGGTGTTGAATATACTCAGTGCTAACCGTAAGTGAACTTTTATTCTCTATCATCTCTATCAACACTACATTATAAACATTTCAACAACACTAAAAAGTTCTCCATTAAAAATCCAAAAGATTATAACATTTGCAAATGTTATATCCAAGTATTTCTGTTCACGCGCCGTCAGTTTACAGGGGGCTTGGAATAATCCTTCTAAGACGATAATGGAGAGTAAACGGTGGGAACACGTATGTACATGTGTATGTATGAATATATGTACATGTTGGGACTAAGCCATATGCGGGACAATATCCCGCACAAGTTTGAACGATAACATAATAAGTTATTTGGAGTAAAGTCTCAGTAATTAAATAATTAAGGTTAAAATTCGTAGGTTTAAATGTTTCATTGTTGTTATTATTAGAATGAAAGTGACTGCTTGTATTGATTAAAAAAAAGCACACGAATAAGATACGAATATTTAGGCCATCAATCAAATCAATCTGTTTTACTTGGAGCAGTAATCGAATCTGATATCTTTGTTTTAGTAGAAAATTTTTTGTAGGTTGCATTTCGAAAGATTTTGGCCATAACTATAAAAAAAGAACCTAAACAAGAGCAATAGAAGTAAGTTGTGTTAATTGTTTTTCAAATTCTCTTTGGATAATTAAATTAAAGAATCTATTTACGTTCAGGAGTTCTGACATCTTCAAGAAATGTAGCTTTAAATCCAGATCATTTTATTATCACGCTGTTTCCCGCATATAGCAGGAAAGACAGGTCACCTAGTGTTAAGACACTCCGTTTTTATCTTTCCGCTCGAATTTCGTGTCATTGCGTTTTGGCTAGGAGAATTTTACGCTGTGGTTTTTCTTGTTACTAAGGTTAGAAAACGAAAACAACTCATTCCCCTGATTGGGAATTGAACCCACAAATATCGTGTCCATAGTCAGTCACTATGTTGTATCATCATCTTTTTTAAAATTCTTCAAAAGCAATCTAATTAATTTAGAAGAACTTTTCAAACAGAAACACTCCTCCTACTAATGTATTCTTCATGGCATTCCGAATAGTGAAAACGATAGTTAGTGCGTATTTATAGTTTTTAAATGTGACAAAAAGTATTTTATTATTTTAGAAATTGGCCGGTTATGACCTAAATGACGCGGAAAGTGGTTTTTCATTGCCATAATTTATTGGTTTAGCACCAATTAGCACAAATGGCCGTACCATTTCTATAGCAATAGGAATTAAAATGATAATAATTGATCCATCTTATAACGTCACGAGTGACACACAGAAGACAAAACTACTGGTCCTATACAGTTGTAAATTGCTCTGTACCTAGGTTAAGGAGTACACAATAAAACAGGATTTTTCAAATTTCCTACGGGTTTTTGTAATTTGCACCTTAAATTCCACGTAAACAAAGCTGGGGGCGATGACTAATGCCATAAAAGAACCGATAAACATGACGTAACATCGATTAAGACAGCAATATTAGTTACTAATGAGTTTCCAAAATTACCAGTTAGATTCTGGTGATTCATTCTCTATTATCTGTAAATTTAAAAAGGTATTTTATAATATGTGGTAATTAGCAGCTCATACGACCGGAGGAGGCAATTGGTGCAGAGGCACAAGCGTGCGACTGTAAGCGCGTTAGGTTGTGGGTTCGATTCCCACTCCAGAAAATTAGTTTTGTATCATTTCCTCGTTCTGGGCGCGCGGTGTTGAGTTCCGCCCACACTACAAGCAGTATTACGAGAATTGAGTGAAAAATGGGGACCGGATTATTTAATGTGAACACTAGATTTCCAAATTCCCTCAACTTGCCCTATATATGAAGATACTATGTACTATATGTAAGATACAGCGTGAAGCTAAAAAAAAATACTTAAAAAGAGCCAACTGCTATGAGTTCTATAGCCATCCGTTCTCGGTGGTCAACAGGCGTAAAAGTAAAAAAAAATTCAAAATGTTAAAAATATTCGAATATAATTTACAAAGAGGCCGTCATGGCGTTGGAGCAAAGCGTGAGCGACGGTTGTGAGTTAGATCCCAAGGCCTTTCGCGTGGTACTAAGGCAAAAAACTCGATGTTGAGTTTGCCACACAACACGCAATGCCTCAAAAATTCAGGGCAAGGTGGGGAAAGGAGTGTTTTAGCTCTAGGTTCCTTTTGCCTACCCTGCTATGCGGTATACGTCGTAAAGCTATACAAAAAATCAGACAAACTCAATTTTCTACTCAATTTATTCTTAAACCACATTGAATTATAATCATATGATCTTGTCTGACGCAAGCATCTTCATCTGTAACTGAAATACGTCAGCGTTACGTAGGAAAGTATTACAGACGCGTTACTATCGTATGGAGACAGAACTTTGAAATAATGGCTAGGTGTTTAAGGTAAATTATTGAGGTATTTAGGTAGTCGTGGTGTAATGGGACTGAAGGATTTTTTTAGCTTCACGCGGCATCCCGCATGTAGGAGGTTAGGCAGACGGAGTATTGTGACACTCCGCTCCTTAATTTCCGCCTAGTTCAGGAGGCATTGCGTGTTGAGTTGCAGAACTCAACGCCGCGCTTTCGTTACGACACCAAGCTCCAAGTTCCTCGAGTGGGAATTACATTTACGGTCGCGCGTGTGTCCCTACGCCACGACTGGACTCAATATATAAATATATATTTTTTGTTTATACAAACATTATAGCAGTTTGTTAATGTAAAAACAACTCTTCGTTATTATATAAAAACATCCATCAGTAGGATTTAAACTTATAATTATCGCGTTAATTCATATGAAACAAAATAAGAAAAATCATATCTAAGTTCTGTAAATTCACTTCAATAATTTACAATTATTTACAGCGTAGCGCAAGAAGGCAGTGTAGTGTGAGCTTCACTTAAGGCAGTATCGCAAAGTTCTTAATGATGCTACATTTATAAGAACTAACAGAGCATTTGTTATAAGGTAGGCTTCTAAGAAAATACAATTTATAAATTAAAACGACTATATCTTCAAGTTTTTCATAGAAAATGCAAAAGTTTATGGTTCGACCCCCACTCACCACCCAACAAAAGTAAATACTCAGTTTTCCACTTTCCGTTTGAATAGTTAAATGAATGATCATGATTCATGTCGTATCGTCTTCAATGGGAAAACTTATTAAAGTCTTACCTTAACTAAGAAATAATAACAAACCGGCCAAGTGCGAGTCGGACTCACGCACGAAGGGTTCCGTCCGAATATCCGAATCTATAAAAACGAGCATAAAAAACGTGTTTGCTATATGGTTAATTAAATATTTGTTTTATTCTGTTCTTTCATATAGTAATGGTATATCGTTTTACTATATGGGCACGAAACCGAATATTTTTTTCTATACTCTAAGAATTATAAATATAACACAATTATTTTTCCAAGAAGTAAATCAAATCATCGCTTTTTAGAGGCACATAATACTTACTTTTTAACTCCACGATAAACTTTTAAGGCATCAATCACTGACTTTTGGCTACTTGCTAAAAAAGTATACATTTAAAATTCTCAATAAATATTTGAGTCATGCCCGCGTAGCGTGATTTGTGCGTGGCGCGCGCGTGGAAAACCGACCGGATGATGTGTACATGTGACTAAGGGGAAGCACATACCCTATATAGAAAAAGAGTTTTATTTTCTTATTCTCAATAAAAATCAACTCGGGTGAACCCATTATATAAATATCTTAGATGTGGTAACGAGCAAAGCGTTGAGTTCTGGCATTCACCTTGAAAAATGAGCGGAAAAAGAACAAGATGACTTTTACTATTCATCAATATGGGAACACTATGTTCCCTCTAATTATCCCAAATATAACGTAAAGCTATAATTAAGATGTTTTATATGAAATAAAGAGTTGTGTGTATAAAAGGTTCGCAGTTGATATATTTTAGATATTTTATATTGCGCCACAACGCGACGGCCTCAATATAGGATAACCATATTGATATTCTCATTTTTTTTCAATATTTTTTACACGTTTGTACTAGCCCTAAGGTTTTTAAATAAATCATGAACGTCACAGTCCCATTCAGCCGCGCTCGACAATACTACGAGTCGTCCGTTACTTCGAAAAAAAAAATAAAACCATGCCAACATTGTATTAGTATGATTTTCTTTATGTTAAAGCTTTTATTTATATGTACGTATAATCCTTTTAGTTTAACAAAATTAATCTTTAGAAAATGGTGCCAGAATGAAAAATGCAATGTGACTTGCCACTCTGTAATACCATTTATTTTTCTACACTCAAAGGGGGACATCATTATCGTTATCAGTACGACTAGATCATTATCATTACCTTTTTAAGCAGTGTTGAAGAGAGTTTACTTAACGTTAAATTTCGATTTACTCTTTTTTTAGTATTTTTATCTTAGTATTTGTTAAATGGTAAATCATTGCTGTATTAAATAACTTAACTCTATATTTTGTCTACAAAAATATATTTTTTTCTTTTTTTTATTGAAAAGAAAAGGCAAACGAGCGTTCTGTTCACTTGATGGTAAGTGATTACCGCCGCCCAGTACCCCGTGCAACACCAGAGTGAATGGTGCGTTGTCGGCCTTTAAGGTAGACGCGCTTTTTGAAGGTACCCATGTCATATCGACCTGGAGCCACTGCTGCGGGGAGGCCACTGTTCCGTGGTGCGTGGTAGGAAGTTCTTATGCTTGTACAAAATACGAGGTACTTTGTAGCCCTAAATGCGTCACGACAACTAATATATTTTTTTCTAAGCAGAATAAATATCATACAAGTTGATAATTTTATTTGATCTACACACATACTCCTATGTATATAAAAATAAATAAAACATTAAAAGAAATAAGTTGAATACAAGTAAACTCACATAATAATGTAATAAATGCAAATCGCTCTACTGTATTACTATGAATATGAAACCGCAAAATGCGTTATGCAGATTCAATTGTACGTGTTCCTCTTTGAATCTAGAAACCTCATATTTCTAAGTATATATTAGTATCTATTCCATAATTTAATATACGATATGTCAATATTATGAAAAAATAAAAATACTCCCAAGTGGGAATCAAATCTACAACAGTCGCGTTTATAAAAAGATGTAGCGTTGCGCCACAACGGCCTTTAATTTCTGATAACACTTTAAAAAACCCCATCATGTGACAGAAGTATTCGCTCACCAAGGATTTCATCCCAATTTGAAACATAATTTTTTATGTTGTCCGGTCAAGTGCGAGTCGGTCTCGCTTACCGAGGTTTCCATCCCAATTTTGGGATTGTATCTTTTGACAACGTTAACTTAAAAACTTGGAAGAACCGTAGATCTATTCGTCGTATTTAACAGTCATCTTGATACCTCAACGGACTCTCGAGATACCACAACAACAACCAACCAACAACAACCAACAACAATGTGATCCTATAAGGTTTTTTTTTCGTTTTGAGTTACGCAAAAAAAAATCAATTCAAAATGTCATTATTTTTATTATTTAAAAAGTAAAAACTATAACATCACTGAACAAATACAGTATTTTTGCATGGAAAATATATTTACGACTAAATTTTATGGTTATACCATTACCGAATAATATTACTAGCGTCTTCAATTCGTGTAGTAATATCTATATAGATAGATACCTACCTACACCTACGTCTGTAGAGAATGTACGAGTGAAGATATACGTAAGAAGACGCGTTCGCTAAAAATAGCTTTCGTTCAAGATATAAAACGACATTTTTATTACATTACTAGTAGTCGCCCGCAATTTTGTTTATGACAATTTTAAAGTGAATAATCCCATTTTTTTTCGATTTCGAAAGAATTTTGAGAAATTCTTTCTTAGTGCTCCATAGCGTAGCACTTTAACCTTGACTTAAATAAATGCTAAATTTCAAATTTTTACTCAGTTACACCCAGTAACGGAACAGTTTTACACGTAATTTTTATATAGATTTATTAATTTTACATTACAGTAGCGCGTTCAAATCTCTCGTGGGGTAATATTTATACACAAAGCTAAAAAACATTAGTTTCTTGTGCCAGTTGTTCCTCAATGCACGTTTTAAACATGCGGCATAAAAAGCAAAAACAATAAGCGTGAAGCAAAAACAATAACTCTTACTATCGATTTTATTTTAGCTTCACGCTATTTTCCAAACATAGCAGGGTAGGCAGAGAAGACATATTAACTTAGTGTTAAGACACTCCGCTCTCATTAAGACGCTTCCGTTTCCCATTTTCTGCTAAAATCTAGAGGCATTGCGTGTTGAGTGGCGGAACTTAACGCCGCGCTTCACCTCGTTACCAGATTGCAAATGGAACCCACAGTCTGTCGCGTTCACGTTCTGTATTTAATATTGCAACTTACAATAATTTAAATTACTTTTACGATTATATAGACACCATAAAGCGTCTTGAAATTTATACACATACGATTCAAACACGTATAAGTTACACCAAAATCTTCTTTAGACGATATCTAGGTCGGGGAAAAAGATCTTTTAAACTGTTAAGCCGGCGGCTTTAGTGGTAGACTATTCAGATCTCACCACACGCTACTGTATAGGACCCTATCATCTGTTTCGGTATGTTTTTAGAGCTAGCTTACTTGAAATACAACTAGGATTTAATTTTCAAAAATATAATTTTGAAGGAAAACATTTTATAAGGACGTTTTTTTACATTTATTATCATTTTTAAGCGATCTTATGGTTTTAAAATAAAATAATAGATCTATTATTTTGCTGCTGATTTATCTACATAGAATATATCCAGACTAAACCATAATGGTTATTATACTTTTTATTACTATCCATTATATTAGCAAAGTAATGGGCAGTATGGTGAGGAATGAAAGTTTCTTAATAGTAGCGGAGGGCCTTAACGGTAGGTGACCTACCTACCGTTAAGACACTATGTTCCCTTTATTAGATCCCTAGGTTCCCTTAACTCTGCTTTATGCAGAGTACAGTATAAAGCTACAAAAAAGTATATCATAGTTAAGACGGTAATTAAAACAGAGAGGATTTGAATTTAAACTTTCATATTAATATTATAAATTACATCCATATACAAAGCCACTCCTAAAAAACACTAAAGCTAATGCGTTTAGCTAGAAATAAAAACAAAGCCACGATAATCTCTCACAAAATTCTATTTTTCCATTTCAAATAAGTGCATTGTACATACAAACTGTTGTGAAATCTTGATGTATATAAAATAGAGAACAAAGTGAGAACAAAACTGACAATTCAATATTCACGCTCGGGTTGATACGAGAAATATATTATTTTGAGCTTAATCTCGTAGCTTTTTCCAGTATTTGGACTTTCTTCGAGAGTTTTAGAACAAATATATAATATGTTATGTGTTTGAATTTTATAAATCTATATAATTTTGATGATTGAAGTCAGTGTAGGCGCAGTGGGACAACATTTGATTGTTAATATGACGGCTGTCAGTTCGATTCCTTTTCGAGAAAATGAATTTGAAAAGTCTACAAAGTATCATGTAAAAAATGACAGATAACAAAGTGATCACATGAAGGTTTAGTTTTATTCTCTTGGGATATAGAACCCTAAAAATGATCCATAATGTTTGAATTCCGTTCATATTCTATCGTTTCACTGAATTGTTTGTAATATATGAGATTTTTGTTTATTTCGTAGCCATGACTTGAACCTAATACAAATATTTTTGTATTAATATGTTATTGGAATTTTCTGTTGGATGCTACACTTAACTTTTTTTTCTTGTCAATGTAATATAGGTAAATAAAATATTCGTCCTTATATAAAATATGCATGTATGTACAATGTACATAATTATATTTAGCACTAGGATTATGGAAAGAATGTGTGAAAGGGACCCGATATATTTGTGATAATTTTCTCAAAACGTGAATACTTTACTTTTAATATATTTAATTGTATAACGTTTCAATATATAGCAATATAATAAAAAAAGATTCTGCTCACACCTCCTTAAATAATAAAAAAAAACAAACAGCTTCACGCTGTATCCCACACAGCAGCAGGGTAGGCAGAGGGAACCTAGTGTTAATACACTCCGTTCCCTACTTTCTGCCGAATTCTGGAAGCATTGCGTGTTGAGTGGC
>DWAN01000863.1:0-20410 GCA_018230445.1 Heliconius hewitsoni
CCATCAGGTGACCCGCACGCTCGTTTGCCGTGTCTTTTCCATAAAAAAAAAAAAACCAACCGACCGACCATAGTGTTTTTTTTAATCCAATCAATAGTGCCTGAGATTAGTGCGTTCAACAGAACCAAATCTTCAGTTTAATTATTTATTATTTAATTTATAAATAAATAAATAAATAAAAAAATATATATATTAATTTATTACATTCGTATAAATATAGATAAAACTTAAATAATACATATTAACAAATTTCAGTTAAAACAAATAATTTTCATAGAACGAAGAGATCTACCGATGGTATTAATGACGATATTAATGAATATAATCATACTTTAAATTGGTTATATAATGTCGATTCTTTAGAAGAAAGCTCTGTTGAAATTATAAGAAATTTACCTTCCATAGAGCAGGAAAATCCTGCGACCTTAAATATATCTGACAAAATTAGTGCTACATATTTTCAAGGTAATATTATAGTTATTTGGTAAAAAAGATAAATTATTTCTGCTCTTAGGCAGGACAGTAGTAGATTCGATTCTCATTCAAGGGAAGATATGTTTTATTCGATCTGGTAGGATGCTATGAGTTGAGTTGACTAGAAGAAACGGTTTTAGTTTTCGAAAATTGGACGGAAAGTAGAGAACGAAATGTTTTAACACTATAATGGCTCTGCCTACCCTGCTTTTATCGGAGAACAGCGTGAAATTAATATTTCATGTTTATTTTTTTACTTCACTACTAATAAATAGTACTTAGTATACATAGTAGCGAAGAAAGTCCCGACCTGGACAATAGAATAGTAAAAATAGTGTTAGAATTCAGCACTATTTTCCGTACCATTTTAAAATTTAGAATCGAACCTACATTCATCGTATTTATAGTCAGAACTTGTCCCAACCTCGACGTATACATCGTTACCAGAGCACGAAAATGAATATATTAAATACGTCGTTCCCCGAGTGAGAATCGAACCCACAAACATCGCGTTTACAGCCCACACTTGTGCATTTATATATGTACTCGTAAGTGCAACATAATACAAATTATTATGTATATTACTTTTTCGGGTGGCATGTAAATGGATATGGGACTACTAAAATCGAATATATCCATATGGTTTATTTTTTCAGACAATAATGTATACAATCGAACTCTAAAATGGTGGTACGGAACGGATTCTATGGAAAAAAGATCCAAAGAAAATAAAAGAAATATGACCAAACTTGCAAGTTTAAATATAACTGTTAATATTAATGATAATCATAATGAAGGTAATTTGCTACAATAAGATAATAGCTTCACACTGTATCCCGCATATAGCAAGAGGTATATAGTTCTATCGAACACCATTTCCAATAGACCGCACAATTTTCCAGACATTGTTTCCTATGTAGCAGAATTAACAAAGCGAAAACGTGGAAAATAATTCATTTTTCCGAGTTCATGAAGTATGAGGACTATAAAGAAAATGAACCCACAACCACTGAATTGCAAGCAGACGTATTTACTAACATTGGATTTTTCAAGATTTTTATATTTATGTATATAAAGTCAGTTCTAAACAATAATGGCAATAAGACAAAAAGTTTCACCAATTTTGATACAAATAAATATATTCATATCTTAAAATGGTTATATGGAATAGATTCTTTAGACAAAAAATTTAACGAAAATAGAAGAAATTTGACAGTGCTCGCAAATAAACAAGCTAATATTAATATTACTCATACTCAAGGTTAGGTCAAAAAATAAAATTATTGTTTATTTTGATATTATATTTGATACAAAATAGAACATAATTCTATGTCCCATGCTTGATAAGTTGCTGTGTTCGTTAGGGAACTCAACTATCTAGCTCTGTGTTGATTCGGATGATCGTGTTCGAGTCGACGCATGCCTGTAGAGGTCCCACGGGTAATGCAAAAACGAATCTCATTGAGCACATGCAATTGGCTCTCGACCATATGTTCTTATAGGTCCCCTCCGCTGAGATCGTGATACTTGGCGATTTTAATGCCCACAATGCCAGGTGACTTGGATCACGTATCATCGAACACGCCGGGAGGGGTGTATTCGCTTTGCAATGGCGAATGAATTGTCCTAACGCTAACGCGTTTGTTTTGGCACTCTTACTCGGTTGCCGTTATCCCACACTCGTAGGAGTGCGCTCTTATCCACCCAAATCCGCTTCACGCTGTGTCCCGCCTACACAGCAGGGTAGGCAATGGGGACCTGGTGTTAAGACACTCCGTTCCCCACTTTCTGCCGAATTCTGGAAGCATTGCGTGTTGAGTAGCAGAACTACACGCCGCGCTTAGCCTCAACGCCAGAGCGAAGAAATGGAAATATAAATTTAAGTAAATATTCCATCACCTTGAGTGGGGATCGAACTCACAACCCGTCGGTTTTACAGTCACTTATCCACTTATCCACCCGATCCCAAAAAAAGGCAATGGTTCCGATACATCTAACTACAGACCTATTACTATCACCTCCTCATCATCATCTGGTCTCCAAAGTTATGGAGAGCATCATAAATAGCCATCCCTTGGATTTTCTGGAGAATCACTGATTGATTAATGACCGTCAATATGACTTCTGCCATGGCTGCTCAACCGGTGATCTTTTGGTTTACCTAACCTAACCCACCGTTGCCTGGTGGTGAGGGCCTAGCAGTTGGTTTGGACACGGCGAAGGCCTTTGATCAAGTTTGGCATGGGGAGCTCCGTGCTAAACTTCCATGGGCTTCTTTGGGCTTTCCGAGAATTTATGCAAGTGGATGCTCAGAACACTTGCCCGTGAACGTTGGCATTGCCTACGTTGGTTGAGTGCTTTCCACTACGCTGTTTCTTCTGCATATCAATGACATGTTAGAAGATTCTAGCATATATTACTATGCAGATGACATTGGACGCTGTTTACTCCAGCTGCGCAAATTTTTTCGCGAAAATGTCGACCAGTGCCGAAATAAAATTGTGTCTTCAGGCATCCCTCGGGGCTGGATGATATTTTCAAATGGGGTGAAAGGAACCTGCTGCTCAATGCAACCCCAAGAGGACACAAGTTCGCGCGTTATCCAAAAGAAAAACCGTTTGTCGTGTCGCCAGTCTTCCAAAACACTCTCCTTATAGCCACGCCCAGTATAAGCACATTGGGCCTTAGCGTTTCGAGCCGTTATATCATCTAATATATCATATGGAAAGTAAGGCCAAGTTGGCTTCAAAGAAACTGAAGGTCATCAACAGAGCAAGACGGTACTGCACGCCAAAACACTGATTTGCTCTGTATAGTGCCATATGGAGTACCGTTCTCATCTGGATTCTGGGTGCACCCCATTATCAGCTTGACTCATTTGATCGCTTATAACGTAGAGGCGTTCGAGTCGTTGCGGATCTAAATATCTGTGAAAGGCTTAATACTTTAGCTTTGCGTAGGAAAGTCTCCTTGCTGTGGGTTCTCTATCGCATTTATTATGGAGTGTCCTGGGGAAATGTTTGACCTGTTACTTGCCGCCAAATTTTCTAACCGCACAAAACATCACAAACTAAAGTACCATCCACGCTACCTGGATACGTGACACTCCACTATTGTGTGTTTTCGTAGTAATTTCCTTCCACACACGACGCAACTGTGGAATGACCTGCTTGCGGCAGTTTCTCCAGATCGATACGGCCCGGGTTCCTGCAAAAAACGCTTTTATCTCCTTACCTTCGACCTTAAAGGCCGGCAACGCATCTATGGGTCCTCTGGTGTTGCACAATATCGTGGCTCGTGATGATCACTTACCATTAGGTGACCCACACGCTCGTTTTTTTTTTTGTTTTCTATTTCTATTTGTTTATATTTTAGAAAATAATTCTTCAATATTAAAACATTTAGAAAAACGAAGTGTACTTTTAATAACTAATGAAAATCGCAGCACTACATTCAACGTCAATACTACTGATAAAGATCAGAAACAAAACCAATATAATAATATTCTACAGCCATTAAATAATATTATAAGTGATAAAGAAAAGGAAATCAATCAACTAATTCATATCAAACAGAAACTTATTAAATATTTTCAATTGGATCCTAACATTACTGTTTCAAATAAAACAAAGGAAATGTATGAAAATAAAATGAATTCTTCTTTTAATTTCTATCAAATTGAATTACTACCTGAAATTGAGTTTAGAAGACGCGACACAAATATTCTAGATAAATATATAAAAAAATTGGAAAACGATATTCACCAAGTTATGCGAGATATAGCAGTAATACAAAAAATGTCTAAATTTTCTTCAATATCGCAAGAATTGAAAATTTTGATAAGAGCTATCAGAAAATTTACACAAAAGGATAAAGTACACAAAAAAATCGGGAACCACAAGAAAATTGAAATTTTCAGACGAAAATTTAATTTAGTTTATAATGACAATTTAAATTATATAGAAGCTGTAAATAATATTTTGGAACTTTTGGATAAAGACACACCAACAGGTGATGCCTTAGCACCGTTATCGCAAACCTCAAGAAAAATTCTAGAAAGAATTATTAATTTTATTTATACAGAAGATTCTTTCAATTCATTTTCTAAAATTTTAGATCCTAATAACGAAATACAAAATTATATAAGTAATATTGGAAGTAAATGGGATAAAATGACGCTCAATATCGGCATAAATGTAATTTCAGAACGGTTATATAGTTTAAAACTGTTTATATTAGAATTATCTAAAGATATATTTAAAATAAAGAAAGCTATAGAATCTCTAGAATATGCTCAAAATCGAAGTATGACTATGATTAATGATTTTCTAATAGAAAGATTAGTATCAAAAATCCGAGCAGATTTTAAAAATATTAATAATCGTGTGGTACAAATAATACAGTTTCAATTGATGAAACAAAATAAAAATAAAAAATTAAGAAAAGATCCAAAAGAAAACAACACGAAAAAATCTGCAAGAAAAAGTTTTATACAGCAAATTAAAAAATTGCTTAGAAACTCTAAAACTGATATTAAAGATATATTTACTAAAGTACCAGAACCTATGAATATTAAGAAAATAAAAATGAGCGAACTGAAAAAACAGAAATATGAAGAAACGATGCGAAAATGGCAGAAAAATTTAGGAGCTTCTAGAAGTAAAAGGAACACTGATTTAAATCATTTTTTTAATCGTATTAAAAATATAATTCCTGAATATTTAAGAGGGAAAGTAAAACATGGCGTAGACAAAAAGAACAATAAAACTAATATTTTAAAGAACCTAAAGAAAAAAGGTAAAGAAAGGAAATCAATAATTATAAAATATACTTTTCAAATAACATTCCTTCTTATTTCTTTAATATTTTATATTAACAAATATATTTTCAGGGCACAAACACAAAAAGAATTTTTCTACTCCTAGAGCCAAATTGTAAACGAAATCTGTTCTACCCTGCACTATGTAAAATAAATAAAATAATTATTAGAAATTAAATAATATATTAGCTAATCAAAAATGCTATTCTTTTTACTCGCGTAAACCCTATAACCCAAAACTCATATTTAGCATATCGCTGGATAAGCAAAGACTACCCGTTATTAAGATACTCTTTTCTTAAATTTCAAAATCCAACGCAACGCTTTCTCTTATTAGACTGGAAAAATCAAAACAACTGAAAGAAATAATTTTCCCATGCAAATATCAAATAAATAATAAATAGTCAGCATCAACAGATGCATCCACAACCTTCATCACTGACCAAAAAAACTTTTTTATCACAGCCCTTTTCCTAACTAACAACACACACAAAATAAAAACAAACAAAACAAAAAAAAGGTCAATAAAAAAATATTTATTAAGCAATATAAAAATAAATAAAATTTAAATTATATTATAAATTAATATTTTTTACATCTAATAGTCTTTTGAACAGGTGGTCTGGGGATATATCTGATTTTGACTTGAAAATTTGACCGTCGATCACATTTTGAAACGGTAAAGGTTTTTCTAATTTTGTTGTTATAGCTATAAAAAATATATATATTATTACATATTTAAGGTAAAATTATAAATATTATTATTTGGGGAGTAATTTCGAGAAAGTAAAAATTCATAGATTAGTATATAATTTAAATTAAATTCTACGGAATTTTAATAAGGTAAAATCTTTACTAATTATTACGTAAAAGTAACTCAAATATACATAAAGCTCAATGCTATATTTTTTCTAAATAAAAAGGTAAAAGGGAGAAAAACTGAGGCCGGCGTAGGGGCACAAAGTGTGACTGTAAATTCGATTGGTTAAGGGTTCCATCCCCACTCGAGCAAGTGAAATATTTATTTACATTTATATTTTCATTTACTTCGCTCTGGTGTCGAGGCAAAGCGCGGCGTTGAGTTCCGCCACTCAACACGCAATAACTCCAAAACTCGGCGGAAAGTGGAGGACGGAGTGCCTTAACTCTAGGTTCCCTCTGCTTTTCCCTTGCTTTGATTTAAATAAAATGAAATTACATATAAATAGATAGATCCGTTATAAAAGCGTTAAATACTTCTAGCTTTAACTTTTAAGTTAAAAGACTTTGAACTTACGTTCATTTCTTCCTACATTTTCTTCTTCTCGATGATTAGCAATAAATATTTTATACAGCTCCTGAGCGACTCTTATATTTCCACTTTTTATCAAAGACAAAATTCTTTTGCCTATATTATAATTCACATCATTAATTAAATTTACATCCGAAGCTTCTTTTGAATTCAAATACAATTTAATGCGATTTTCAATTAATTGAATTATTATTTGATCTCTTGTGAATTTTATACCATTTTTGCCTATTTTTGAAAATTTTGAAGTTTCTGGCATTCTTAATTGTTCTTTTCTGTTGAGATATAAAGATTTATCTTTAGAGTTCGTTTGTTTTGCTAAATTATTCATTACTTTTATATTTAAATTTATATTATTTCCGGTATTATCTATAAATTCTTTCAATTCATTCAATTTATCTCCAGGTAGATTATTTAAATGATTTGCAGATTTCTTTATATTTTCTAAAACTATAGCTTGTTGCTTAGTATCGGCTTCGAGAGTTTTAAGCAACATCAGTTTTTTATGAGGAGGTATGACAGACAGCAACGCAAAATTTTTATAAGTGTTTCCCGTTGATTCTACGTTTTCAATCATGTCCTTTAATTCATTATAAGTTTTTGGTTTCTGATAATCAGCTGTTCTGCGCGTATTCTTTCGAAATTGATTAATATTTTTAATTACTCTCTCCCACACTTTAGCTGAATGAGGTCTTTCTTCAATAAATAAATTATTTCTACGTGTCGGCAATATTGTCGTAAATTCTAATTTCATTGAATCAATTAATATTTTTATTTTATTCAATGGAGACATATTAGATTGTGACAATGTTTTGTTGTTTATTTTGTTTTCAGCATTTATTAAATTGTAAATGCAAGGCAGGACATCTGCTATATTCAATTTGTTTTGTTTAATGTTTGTATCATTTTGTAGTTCTAGTAAATCATCGATAAGTGCTTTCAAATGATTTTTCAGTTTCTGTTTCGTATTATTGAACTTAAGTGAATTATTTTGATGCGGAATAGTTGTAATTGGTACTTCTTTCATAGGTAATTCAGTTGCAATATTTGTTTTTATTTCAACATGTTCAATGGGTTTGGATAATTTCACTAAATCTGTGAGAGATTTTATTTTTAATAACTCAGATAAATTATAAAGAATTCTTCCTCCGGTTTTATCATTTAATTTTGTGCTTTGTCTTTGTATATTTTTACGTAATAAGCAACTTGGATTACTTTCTATGTGGTCGAGATAGTCTAAAATTAATTTATCTTTTACAGTTAAATTATAATTACTTAAATCAGTGCCTAACTTTTCATCAATAATTTTTCTGTCACTTTCTTTACTAGAAAATTGGTTTAATTTTTTTATCTTGTTAATAATTTTTTTACTAGATTTGCTTGGAATGAGCAATTTCGTTATTTTTTCTAACAAATTACCAAACAAATGCATTGATGAATTTTCATCAAATGTCTGTGCTTTACCAACATTAGACGGCACCATACCAGCTCGGTACTTTAAATCGCTTAAACTTTTTTCAACTTGTTCAAATTTTTTCATAAGATTAATAACATTATTCAATTTCTCAATAACATCAATAGTAACATTAGTTTCATTTGTTTGTTCTTTTATTATTGGTGGTTTTTGGTCACAGAGCCTTTGCTTAGTTACATCAGCTTGGTTATTATCATTTAAATTTTCATCACTTACTCCATCTGTAGATATTGTTTCACAGACTGAAATATTTTTAGTACCTTTATTCTTATTCAATGTATTCGATAACTTTTCAAGAGCATTCTTTAAAAACATTTCTTGTCTTATATTCAGTGGTTCTTTAAATAATTCCAACAAATCATTTATTTTCTCATGCTTAAGAACATCTCTTTCGGTAAAATCATTTGAATCATCTTTTTCTATATCCCATAACTTGTTGAGCAAATTACCAGCAATGAACGCCATTGCTGTTAACGTGTCATTCTCGGGTGTAAAAGTTATATTAGACACTGGTGGAACATCTGGGTTACCTATAACCTCAGAGCCACCTTTTAATTCATTCACAATAAGTTTTGATAGTTCTGAATTTTTAATTTTTTGGGTATAATTACCCACGAATTTATTTATTTTATCTTTTAGTATTTTATCAAATTTGTCACTATGTTCAGTTGGTACAATTTTGTTCTCTTCGATATGACGATCATATTCTTCTGCTCGATTGTAATTGATATGAAGAGACGATTTATTTTTATTGTCGTCTATTAAATCTGTTCGTCTTGATATTTTTGGTGATCCATTAGATTCTACTCTCTTAGCTTGAATTGTTCCTAATTTGTCCGAATTTTTTAATGTATCTGAAAAGTAGCGACAATATTTTAATATTTTATATTCACAGTTCCATAATTTGTATTAGTTACTTACATTAAATAAAATACTGTTGTGACACGTAAGTAATAAAAAAAACCTAGCGAATAACAGTGTCTGACTGTAAATGCGGCAGTTGTAGATTAGAGGGAATAAATTAATTTCATTTTCGTCGATCTGATTATATGGCAAAGCCAAGCGCCGAGTTCTATCACTTAACTCACAACGTCTCGAAAATTGAGCGAAAATAGGGGTGAAAGACGAAAAATGGGTATGAAGTGTCTTAACACTGCAGTATGCGGGATAAAGGTAAAAATATATATGTATTTACCTTCGTTTAATTCGTCTACTGTATGATAAAATTTAATGGTATGATTTTTAGTGTCATCTTCCTCGTGTTTATTGCTGGTTGAACGTTTTTGTCTCGTAAGGTATGAAGCAAAATCTTCTTTATAAAGATTTTTACCTGCAACTGAAATTATCCATTAATCTCTGCAAGCTTAAATAAAACTAACGTATCTTATTATATACGAATATTATAAAGTTAAACAAGCAGTTTGTTTGGTTGGACGCGTTAATCTCAGGAACTTATTGTTTAAATTGAACCCAATCACGTGTTGGCTGCGACCAGATTTACCTCAGACGCTTAGAAAGTATGCAATAAACAATTCTTAGTTATTTTCCAGAAACCACTGGTGAAAGTAATTTTTTTTCGATTAAATTAGTATGTTTACAATTAGAATAATTATAGTTATAGTGTCTAGATATATTAAAAAAAGTCACTTTATAATACTAAGTTTATTATTATCTTTAAAGTTAAGAGTCCATAATTCACACAATACTAAATAATAAATACTAAAGTTAAGAAGGCACGAAAATAGAGAAACGTAAAGACACAAGGCACAAACACAGTAGTAGATAAAATTACAGGAATATTGATAAATAGAATTTGCGTACTTACGAAAGTTGCATGATATTATATTTTAATATTTTAATAGATATTATATAACGTGCATTTTACAGAGAGTGCATGAAAATAAAACGATTTTTTTGTGCATTTGTTTATTTTATAAACGTAATTCAAAATGTTTTGTTAGGAATAGCGATTATATAACCTGAAATTGACAAAGAAATTGTGTTAAAATCTATTTTTTTATAGGAGCGAAAGAAAGGTGTAAACGCGACGGTAGCAGGTTCAATTTCCAATTAAACCATATAAGGCATGATCATATTTTTAAAATATTCTTGCTTCCTTGATTTAATAAGTCAAAGTGATATTATGTTCTGCCGTCCAACTTGTCCATGAAATCAGCGGAGTGTACATTATTTCGCTTTCTCTGGTCCACTAAATTACACATTTTTTTGCTTCACACTGTATCCCACGTATAGTAAAGTCAACAAAGGGAACGTAACGTTAGAAAACTCTGTTGCCACGCACGAGCGAAGAATTAAAAATAATTAAAATAATTCCCCTAAGATTCAGTTGAGATCGAATCCAGAACTATAGCGCTTACAAAAACAATACATATACATCAATACGCCCTAGATAATGTAAAAGTAGTGGTACTTAAGTAATACAAAAATATTATTACCTATGAGTTCGTCATCTGGCTTTGGTGGTGGTGGAACAAAAATACGAGACTGCTTTTTCTCTTTCTTTTTTAGTTCTGTAGAAAACATAATTGTTAAAAAACCTTTGTTAGTTCGTTTTTGTTATGAATTTTATAAACGACTGTATGGGATATTTATTTGAGAAAATCTTACTTAAGAGAATATTTAAATTAATAAAGTAAATTCTCCTTGTCTACTTAGACCAAATACAGCACTTGGCTCTGATATGTAAAGCATTAATTGCGTGAAATTTAAATAACTGATCATACTCGTATATGGAGTAACAAAGGAAATTGACAGCACAAATGAAAGATAAATCTACAAACTTATAGTATATTAACAATAGTTTACATTAGTTTTCTTTTAACCGAATGCTTTATCTTTTATATATTCAATTCTGCATATCCCCGAAGTGAGAATCGAACCAACAACCGTCGCGTCCCTTTTATATCTAAATTACTATTATTTGAAAGTGAAATTGAAGATGTTTTTATAGTACTAACCTAACTGCTGTTTACGTACGGACGTTCAGTATTTCTTATTTTAAATTATTTTATCATTAATGTTTACAAAGAAGCTTACCATTATACAAAACATCTAGAGCAGCGGTGGCACTGTGTCTGGCATCATCATCATCATCGTCTGTGGGACACTCGAACACCATTTGGCAATCCCACTCGCCTTCCGCACTACAGGTGCAACGGGTGCATCCGGAACATGCATTTGCTTAAAATATATTATATAATGATTATTAATTATTGTAGACATATTTAATATTACTAGAGGAGCAGGGCGGCTTCGCCCGCTTGAACTATATTTATGAAGTCATTTTCAGTTTAGCGGGAGTGTCTTAACTCTAGGTTTCCATTGTCTAACCCGCTATGTACTGTGTGCAGGATACAACGTGATGTTATTTTTTTATATATATGGTTAATCAATCAAATCGAAATAACCAGACAGAAATAACAGAGTAAGAGTTGTGTATGATACATGACACATTCTATATAGCCGAGGTAACCCTAACCATAGCTTAGGTGCCATTAAATCCAAGTGCTTCACGCGAAGTAACATAGCCAATAGCCTTCTACAAACTAGGTTCATACGACACAAAACATATTTTTCATTTTGAACCAGTAGATCCTAAGATTGTCACGTTCAACCATACATACTTTTCAGCTTTTTGATAATAGTATAAAAAAATTTAGACAGTACACATAGTATAGATACATAATGACTCGTAATAAAATTAGATATTATTCTTACCATCACTACAATCGGAATATTCAGAAACAAATGGTACGCACTTGTCATTGTTTTCTTCGCCCACTGAAAAATTAATATTATCCCAGAAAATCTTTCAATTTAAGAAAGAAGCAAGCAGCACTTGCAATAAACAGTATTATGAAGGTAAAACAGATGAGTTACCCATTATCATTTTATTATTGATGCTATGTTTATTGGAAACGGCCGATTTGATCTTCGCCGTTGTGATGAAAAGGAATAACCGACTGTTGTGGGTTCGTTATCCGTTCGGGAGAAATGATTATGTTTAAATTCTTTCCAAGACACAGGTTGGCGTTGAGTTCCTCGATAAATTTAAAACTGTTTTTTTAATGAGCCGAACCAATTTCCAAGCTATAAGTGGCTAGGTGGAATGACATAGTTATGTTAGAAGTTCATCGCCCTAGAACAGGCTGGAAAACTATCAAAGTCCGTTCACAATAATTATAAAGATTATGTTAAAACTGATAAAATTATAAAATAGTGATAAAACCAGTGCAGCTGTGTGTTTGAAATCAATCATAATTGTTGCAAAATTGTGCAAACATTTTTTAAAGTCTAAGAATTGTGTGCAAAAATTGTGTCCAAGAAAATTAACCAACTACGAAAAACAAAAACGTGCAATTTAAAGAAAAAAAAATCATTTAAAAATATTAAATAAAAAAACTTGTGTAGATTAAATGTTTTTATAACAAATTATAATAATAAAAATACAAAAAAATCTTTAAGTATCAAATTAAATTTCACAACACTCGACAAATATTCATTAGATTAAATACATTTTTTTTAATTAAGATTTAGAAACATGGAGATCTATGAACCGTTTTATTCTGTGGTTTTCTATTTCTTATTTTGTGTTGTCTTTGTTAATTTGTTCTAGATAACCAATTTATATGTAACTGTATTGTTTGTAACTTTTTCAAAATATAAGTACAGCAACGAATGTATTTAAAATAATTATTTTAAAATCCACAACTTTCTTAATCGTTATTAACAATGAAGTCCACATAATCGCCTCTCGGACTTCCAGCCAAAATGTTCTCTTTCGGCACTTTCCTACGCAGCATACGTATCTTGTTCCGGATTTGCTCGTGGAGGTTACGACGATGGCCGTCGGGATGATTACAGCACAATGTGTCGCCACCTGCAACCAATTGTTTATTTAGAAATTTTGAAAAATATAACAGATACAGTTAAATACAGTTTTTTTATCTAAAGACCAGATTGGTTGCAAGTTGCGATTTATATATATAAGACATTTTTTTTATATATATATATTTAATATTAAAATATCACCACCACTTTGCGCCACTAATAGATAAATATGCCTTATAAGTAAGTAAGTTTCACTGTTTTCCATTTATGCCTGCTACACACATAACGATATATCGACGAATTTCATCAGATTTCATTCAGATTTGCAGACAAATCAAACGTTTATAGTGCCTCCACGACGACTCCGATATCGACTTCAATCGCCAGTTCTCCACAGAAGCTTACGCAGAAAACACTTCGCCCACAATGGAAAATGACGACGAATTTGTAATACTAGGTTTAGCTATTTTCCCATGCATTTTTTTTCTATATTTCCTTACTTCGAGAAATTGGACCTACAATCTGACGCGTATACAGTCGTACGCTTGTGGTCCTGCGCTACAACTAGTAAAGACTAGTTTAGTTGAAATTCGCTCCGAAAAACTACTACTTGAAGATAAATGAGAGAATTAAATATTTTTCTCGAGTGGAAATCGAGCCCATGACCTGTTGGGTTCATAGTTATACTTATCTTCTCATTATTGTACTTATTTCTAGTGGGAATCGAAACCATAATCTGTTTTAGTTCGTATATCTTATATCACTATAAATTCTTGTAATTATTCGCGAAGTCCACCTCTTCCCTCTTCTGACATATTGCAATGATGCACGCCACTTCCACGAGTCACGTGAAGTACTGCCGACTCGAATGATCGCCATCCACACGTCTCGATCAATTGTGCAACCGCAATGGAGACTTATTTATTTAATGAAAATTATAACTGCGCCGATGAACGATAAATTGCCACCATTTGTCAATAACACGACCTATAAATCTGGCGTTCATACATTTATCGTTAAGATATATGGTTTCGTGTATGACATTAGTAATTCAAATAAAAATCTATTTCCAAAAATCTGGTGTAACTCTTTATTGAGCTATTATACGTATGTATAATGTATGTACATATGTATGTATATCCAACTTTAATTAGTTAAGGTGAATAATATTTAATGTTAAATATTTCCTTATCTACTTTTGACCACAGACAGAATATGTACAGTTTTGCAGCAAAAGATGTTTCACATCTACATTCATCTTCCAACATTTTAAAATAGTTTCCCAAAGGCTCACCTCACCCTCATTAAGAAAATTTTTCGACACCAATGTCCACGCTCGCATTGCTTGATGTCTAGCTGACATATCCTTATACTTAAGGTTTCCCCTTGATCCTATATATCAATAAATTCAAGAATTTTAACTTTGTTTTAAGCCGGCAAATTATCCATAAATTCCAATTTTTTCCAGATTTTTTCTTCCATAAAAAAGTGAAATGTCCATTTATTGATGCAGTGTAAAGTTCTGTTGTAGATAGTAAATTTTCCAACTTTCTGATCACATTTAAACGGCACTAATATTAAT
The DNA here is from genome assembly GCA_018230445.1 of Heliconius hewitsoni. NCBI lineage: Eukaryota > Metazoa > Arthropoda > Insecta > Lepidoptera > Nymphalidae > Heliconius > Heliconius hewitsoni. The sequence goes on from DWAN01000863.1 coordinate 14,489, forward strand.
AGATTATCCATATTTTTTAAATATTCTCATTTCACTGGTTTGAGCAGAACGATGAGAAGTCAGTGATTTGTCTTTCTATTTGATTAATACAAAAAAAAACGCGAAAGAGTGAAAAAAATATATATTCCATAAAATATATATTGCATAGAATTTACAAACCAAAGCGACAGCCACAACACCCAAACATCAAAACGTGTAACAACTTCACCCGATCATACCGAAATCCATAAATTCCATCATCCCATCATCCATCGTCCTCCTCAACCTGTAGGACAAGTGCCGGAAGTACGCTGGCCGGTCCTGCTGGAACAGCTGCTTATATCTTTCCTTAAGAGCTCTAGGATGCCTGATAATCCTATAGTATTCACAGTACCATGGGTCCCTAGCTATACATCCAGCATGCGTACCGTCTACTGAACAAACGCAGTAGAAGCAGATGTCTTTATTAGAATAATCTAGTAAGGAATCAATGTCGGATGGTACATCTATGTCAGTGTCGTTGGCGTTGACGTTGTTGCTGTAGTATGAGGTGCTACGCCTACAAGCGGCTTTCGCTGCGTACGGTATCTCGTCGTAGTGCCAGATATAATCTATATTGGATAAATATGTACTGTTGTAGTAAAATTGCAAGAAAGTCAAATTTAAGATAATGCCTTAAAAAACAAAATTGTGTTGAATGTTTGCGGAAAGAAATATGAAGGATATTGGTTAAAGTTATAAGAAATAATAGTAAGATATTTGTTCAATTAGTAAGTTGTTCAACTATTGGAAATAAACGAAAGTATATGAAACTACGTGTCGTAGAACGCTGAAATTTCAAATGTAACTTCCATGTTAAGATACTCCTGTACTCCTATAGGGAGCAACTTCAATATTCTCGAAGTTTCGAAATTTCATTTTAATTATATTTATAAAAATATTTAAATTGACTTAGTACGATAAATAAAATAATCACTGTTCAATTAATTATTTAGCACAAATACAAATTCAATTTAGATGGTTCCAACCACAGCTGCACTGTTCCCACACTAGCCCACCAACCTCGCCTAATCCTAAATGACAACGACCTATCATGGGAAAATGGACCATTCTTTTCTATAGATTTCTTCAAAATGGCCATTCTTATACATTCGTTGACATTCCTTGCTGGTCTCCGACTGCAATATTCGTCCTTCCCTTCAACTGAACAAACGCAAACCTTGCAAGTCTCATCTTTACTTGCAATAGCATTCATATGAGTCCTTCTGGTGTCTTCTTCAGAACTGCCTTTGATTTTTAAAGGCTTACTTTCCTCTATTAATATAGTGGTTCTACCGGGCGTGCATTTTAGACCACGTTCTTCGTACTGTTCTTTTGTAGGCAAAGGAACGTTATAAAAGAAGCCTAGAAGATTTTCCTAGAGATTATTTGTTTATACTAGAACCTATATTGATATCAATACAGGTTACACGTAGGTACTTAAATAAAAAATATTTTGATTAGAATTTTACTTAAAATTACTGATGATTAAACAACAAGTATATGGATTTAGTTGTTTGGTACCTTTTATTAACACATGAAATTATTTAATCTTTAAATATACACGAAACTGGTTCAAATTCTTACGCGTAAAAAAATAATTTTTAAATATTTTTATATTTTAAATTTTAGTTACTAATAATATCTATACGTGAATAAATAACATATACGTGATAATAGATATTAAAATTTAATGAATACTATGGTGGCCTTGCACTGAAACAGAATCTAACTAGTAAAGGTTTGAGTTCGATTCCCACATAAATTATTTTCATACCATTCTTTAGTAAAACAAAGCACGGCGTTTAATTCCTCTATTCAACTTCCAATGTTTAGAATTTTGGCGATAAGCTGGTTGTCTTGTCACTAAGCTCTCTGCTTTTCCCTGCTATTTGCGGGATACGGTGTAAAACAAAATGATAACTCACTCACCCCCCAACACAACGTCCAGGGTCAAGACGATGGAAACCAGCAACACTATCCTCACGTACATTTTAACTGATGATTGATGAGACTCTATGATGCGGAACGCTATATAAGCGTTTTACTTGAATTGCATTTGTGCATACTTTTTATTGGCGTCAGAGATGGATTTGTGGTGATTATTGTGGTGGATTTTTTTTACTTTTGACGGTTTGGTTGCTATTATTTATTGTGATAATTTATTCGGTTATAGGTTTGATTGCCATTTGGGGGAATGACATATTTTCTTTTCCTTCTGGTAAAATGGCCAAGCGCAGCACTAAGTACACAATGTTTCGTAAGTTAGGAACGGAGTATTTTAACACAAGGTTTCCTCTGCCTACCCTACTATTTGCGGGACTAAAAAGACTACATGAAAAAAAAATAATTGAGATTGTGTTTCTAATACAATAATAGTTTCTAATACAACCCTGGTATTAATGAATGAATGCTATAACAATGCACTCAAGTATATAAGAATATGAAAAAAAATAAAAACTTTATCGCGAACACCTGTTTTAAAATTTATGTTACTTTTTTTCACTATCTTCATACATCCACCGCTTATCTCAGAATATGGAGAGAGAATTCAACGCTGCACCGTTTAAGCTTTATCCTTATATATCAGGATAGGCAGTGGGAACGTATTCACAAGATATTCCATAGCAAATGAACATTTCGTGTTGCAGGCTGAGTAATTCATGGGGGATCACCGCCACGTTTTCTAAATATTGCAGTCAGAATAAAAAAATGAAAATAAATGAACCTTCAACCATTACATTTACAGACAGACTTATTATGCCACGGCGGCTACAACACTTGAAAAAATCAGCTTCACGCTGTATCCCGCACGCAGCAGGGTAAGCAGAGGGAACCTTGTGTTTTGCCCATTTTCCACCGAGTTCTGGAGGCATTGTGCGTTGAGTGGCGAAACTTAACGCCGCGCTTTGCCTTGACACCAGAGAATCGAATGGGGATCGAACCCACAACCAGTTGATTTTGCACACACTTTGTGCTTCTTGAATTGAGTTGTAAATAGTAATATGTCTTGGAAATGTAATTTTCGTTCAAGTCTAATTCAAAGATATCATTGTCACTAATAAATAATTAAATAAAAACCTAATTAAATAAATTAAATTTTTCCACGCTGCTTTTTTTTTAAATATGAGACATTTAAAAATCATAAGAGTTTTTAATATATAAAAAAATATAGTATAAACTTTCTCTTTCTGATTCTGTATTATAAAATGATATATTACTATTGTACGCGCACTTTTTATTATTTCACACTATATCCCAAGATAGGCAAAGGGAACCGAGTGTTAAGACTTTTTGTACCAGAGCGAGGAAATTAAAATATTTCACCCCCTGGAGTGGGAATCGAACCCACAATTGTCGCACGATGGCCTCAATTAAGTATATCAATTCAAAAAAAACCGGACAAGCGCGAGTCCACCGAGTTTCGTAAAAAAATTGGAGGTCTCGACCTTTTCTAAAATTCAGGCTTAGCTTAGCCAGAGCCATTTCAATTGATTACTTACACTAGCGTCTTTAATAACAAATTAGCCCCCTTTTAAGGCTATTATTTTTAAGATTTTACCACAAATGTATAGTTTTAGTTTTTTTTCCTGAATTAATAATACCTTTAAATGCTAGCTGCCAAATTCCATAATTTCAGGTCAACCCTATGAATACCCTATGAATTTTGATTCCTTTTAGTGTCGAAATGCGCGTTTTTTGCGATATAAATGGCCATATCTTTGTTCGTAGTAAATATAGAAATATGTTTTTATCAGAAAATCATGAGGCCGTAGATCTGAGTATATAATTTGAATTTTAAATCGATATCTCCAAGCGTTTCTGAGATAAAGGGCTTAATAGACAGAGAGACAGAAAGACTGTGTCTGTGTGGAAAACAGAGTGATCTTATAAGGATTCCTTTTTACCTTTAAAAGTACAGAACCCTAATTATGAAGAGACCTTCAAATGTAGATATACGATAGTTGCCAGATCAAATTCCACTTGGAAAAATATTTATAAGTTAGCTATTTCTTTGAAACATAGATTTAATTACAGAATAAATATAAATAAGATTATTAATAAAAATAATAAAACGATTTATAAAAAAAAAGTTTAATATCATAAAAAGTACAAAAGTTAAAATTAAATTAAACTTATTTTAAATATTTTCAGAGTGTTTTTCCACACTTAAGAAAGAAAAATATTTTTTTTAGAAAACATATAATAATTTGAACGTATCGGTAAATGAACCCGAGTCTCTTGCCCGGAAAACCGTCCAAGCGATCTGACCACTAAGCCATATATTCTCATCAAGCTACATCAAAATTCTTATACACATTTTTTTTTCTTTTTAGTATTATAATAAAATAAATTTTTAGTATTATAATAAAATAAATAACATATATAATTAAATAAGCAAAACATTTTTATAAAAAAGATGGTTAAAAAAATCAAACATACAAATACTTTTAACATTAAATAAAATGATAATTATAACCTATACTTATAGTATATACAATACTTTAAAATCGAGATTTGGAAAAACAATGTATATACTCGTATAACAGACGTTTCCTTGCCGTAGTCAGCAAAATCACGGCGCTGAGTTCCGCCACTGAACACAATGTCTTCAAATAGGGCGTTGAATGAATAATTTCTATGGATACTCCTTAAAAATACATCAGTCTTTATATGTAACTTAACAAATTAATGTAATTATAAGTAATCAAAGATACATATTTTTTTAATAATTAACTTATAATTTCATACAAGAATTTGGATATAATAATAAATAATAGCAATAAATAATTAATACAGTTTAATCAGATAAAAATCAACATAAAAAAATAAAAAATGTCATACGTCGTGTCGTAATGGGCGTCTGATTACAAAAGTGACAGTTGTGGGTTCGATTCTCACTCGAGGATGCGTAGGGAACTATACTCTTAGAAGTGAATGTCATCTGCCTACCTGCTACTGCTGTATGCAGGATACAACGCGAAGTTAACGAAAACTATTATTAATTTATTAATACAAATACCATTCACTCCATTTATTACTTAAGAAATAATCACAAACAGTATTATTATTATTATTATATTCATTAATTAAATTATAAATTATCCACCATTTTGTTCTCATTTCTTCTTCACTTAAACTATGCATTGAGGCTAAACCAAAATAAACACACTGTAGCTTAAACCACGGTTTATACGGACTTAAACGATGGTCATGACTGAGGGTTAAGTTTAACTGTCGTTTAGCGACTAAATATGTAAAATATACATCTTCTAAGTTAATCATTGGCACTTTGTAAGACGTTGACAGGATATTGTTTATGTGTTTTCCTGAGAATAATAAAAATATTAATAAAAGAATACTAATACTAGCCTCCAAAACTCGGCTTCCTCTGTTTCACGCTGTATCCCGCACATAGCGGGGTAGGCAGAGGAAACTTAGTGTTGAGACACACCGTCGTCCACTTTCTGCCGAGTTCTAGAGGCATTGCGTGTTGAGTGGCTGAACTCAACTCAATGCCGCGCTTCGCCTGGACACCAGAGCGAAGAAACGGGTATATAAATTTAAATAAATATATCCTCGATGAACATTCCAAATGGAAATAAATAATTTCACAAATTATACATAATCTTTACAAAAAAAACCACTGTATCCCGCACTTACACCGCAGAGTAGGCAGGGGAAACCTGGGAACCTAGCGTTGAGAAACGTTCTCATTAAAGCACCTCCTCCTCACATTCTCCTTAATTATCCTTATCCTCAAAAATGTAATCTGGACGCACAACGGGGGAGTGGCGGAACTCAACGTCACGTTTTGCCCTATTGCCAGAACGAGGGAACTAAATTAATAAATATTTCATCACCTCGAGTGGGAATCAAACCCACAACCTATTGTGTATACAG
>DWAN01000864.1:0-20402 GCA_018230445.1 Heliconius hewitsoni
CCACGCCGTCCACATTCCTCAGAGCAGTCAGCGGTCGCCGAGTTACAAGTTCATCCCATTTAAATTTAGCGCGGCGCGTGCCGTGCGCGGGTACTCCGGGGGTGAGGGGTGGAGAGAGGGGAGGGGGCTCGATGGGCGGTGCCGACTACCATCACTCAAGTGACGAAAATTGACGGAAAATGGGCGGACACCGTTAGCCCGCGACGTCATCAATTACCGCGTCCCGACGGTCACCGGGCGCTTCGGTTCCAGAAACGCATACCTAATGTCCTCACCAAAGACATTATTAGTAAGACACATTTAGTCTGACACGATCTTGCTGTTTCTATAAATAAACGCAATAAAAAAATATACTTAAAGTCTATTATCTCAAAGCGTGGCGTTGAGTTCCGCCACTCAACACACGACGCCTTTAGAATTCGGTGGAAAGTTGGGAACAAAGTGTCTTATCACTAGGTTCCCTCTGCCTACCCTGCTGTGTGCGGGTTACAGCGTGAAGCTGATTTATTTATGATTGGAATACCCAAAGAAAAAAAAGATATACAAAGATATATCCACTAACATAATAAGCAAATAGTAGCGAGGCGCACGCTCGCCGGCAATCTTGAGCGATGGCTAGAACAAGCATTATTGCGATGCAATCTAGAAGCAATCGATCGCCCCATAATTCGCCCTACTACATTTGTAAGAGCGCAACTACACATCTGATCAAACTATCGAGTTTGTTACCAAGATAAGTTATTAAATGGTAGCTAACTCTAAATTATCTAGTACAAATATTAAATTAAATTAGAGATTGCTTTAGCTGTTTCTCCAGTTGTCTAAATAAATCAGCTTCACGTTGTATCCTGCACATATAGGAGATAGAGATAGAGATAGAGTAGGCAGAGGAACCCTACTACTTTCCGCCCAATTTTCCGAGGCATTGCGTATTGAATGGCGAAACTTACCTCCGGGCTTTTACCTTGATGCCAGAGCGAAGAAATGAAAGTATTAGTAAATAATAATTCATTCCCCTGAGTGGGGATCGAACCCACAACCGTCGCGTTACTGTGACACCCTTGTACGCCACGACTGCTTTTTCCAAATTTCCAAAACGAATTTTTCCAAATATTTACTATAATTCCTATACTGCGACATGAATGTCATAATAAATATTTGAAAAAATGAAGAATTTATATAATACGAATAAGTCGTTAGATCACATGTTCAGTTCGCATTCCTACTCCTGAGCACGCACAAACGGAGGAAGCCACACAAAAGTGCAAAAGCTCGACGATCGATTTTGAAAATTACCCATAATTAACATGTACCTCACTCCGGACTGTGCTTTTTAATGTGGTGATCCAACCACTGCAGGCACCCAACCACTACGGGCTACACTACACGATATTCCAGTAGCGTTTACCGAGTAACGGCAGGCGAAGGCGACGGACGTAAATTGCCGGAGGAGCTGCCAGTTGCACTACGCAAATTGTAGTGCGTCGGTCGATCGATTGTCCGGGCGAGCATCTCACAAAGCTATACAAAAGACACGACTTGGCTGTCCCGATTGATTGCACTTTCTTTTGCGACTGATTGTAAGATTTTTGTTCTGATAAGTTATTTACGAACGCTACTGTAAGTAGATTTTTTTATATACAACATAGGTACATAGATTTGATGCCAGTCGTGGTATGGGGGCACAAAGTGTGACTAAACGTGACAGGTTGTGGTCCACTCGAGAAAATCAAATATTCAATATTTTCATTTCTTCGCTCTGGTGTTGAGGCAAAGCGCGGTGTTGAGTTCCTCCACTCAACATACAACGCCTCTAAAATTTGCCTCTAAAAATGTCTTAACACTAGGTTCCATCCGTCTACGCTACCTTGTGCGGGGTAGCGTGATACAGCATGACGTTAAAAAAAATTAAATAGGTAGTATAGGTATCAATTAAAAACAAATATAATTTGACGTAACATTATAAAACTGGCTATTTACTTATAAATATATAGCCTCCCGTTACGACTGCCCTTGATATCGGCGCCTAGCGGTCGCTCGACGATAATTTACATGGTAAGATAATGCATTTATATTGACTGCATTCGCAGTCACGTCTGAGACATTTGATCGTATAACAAGAGTGTATTTGAGGAGTGGGCCGGTAATATGGCGTAATTGCGCAAGTATTATCGGGTGACCCCATATTTGCGGTGGAACGGTGCAAGTAGCCTGCGGCAGAACCCCTCGCTGAGATAGAAACCTAGCTGATTTTGCATTGAACTCGTTTAATTTTATCATTTTAAGGCTAGCATTGAATATAAAGTTGATTTTTAAATAATACTGTAGTATTGCCATTTCTAACGGCGAAAGGTATTCGCCTTCTCCGCTTTTTACTCAGGCCAACGCCTTACTTTGCCTAACGAGAGTAGGAATAAAAAAAAATTAAATATAAATTGAGCTCATTGTTGGGCACGGACTCAAAAGTATGATTGTCAACGCGATAGTTGTGGATTTGATTCGAGATCGAGGAAATGAAATGTTTAATATTTTATTTTCTCCTTTGGTAATGAGTCAAAGAGTGCCTTTGAGTTCCGCCACTCAACACGAATTCGATAGTAAATTTATAAATTGCTCTTAATGTGTTACGTATTACGAAGTATCTTAGCACTATCCAAATCCAGGTCCTCCAAATTAAATATCGTAATTCACTCGAATGGGAATAATCCCAAAATCACCGTTTACAGCTACACGCTCTTGTAAACTTAAAATATTTTTTTTATACAATTAAATAAAAGCCTATTAACCTATATTGAACGAAACTTATGAAGATTAGTCAATAGCAACGTCTCCAAATGATGAACGAGAGCAATGAGAATCATAAAATATATAGTTCGTTATTTCTAATTGTACAAATAGGATGTATTTCAAAAGGACAACGTGATGTCGCAACGGCTACCCGACAGAGCAGACTGAGCGGATCTTTGAAGTCTCAATTAGTAACACGAGCAAGTAATTGTGGCGAAAATTAATTTGCGCTCGAGTTACAGGGGAATGTTTGAGGTCATCAACAAAGCGAAATGTACAAATATAATATTATATAGTGTATTTTAATATAGTGTTAGTTGTATTATAATTTTTTTATGAATTTGTTGTTGTCCTTTTAGTATTTACCTACATTTTTACGAGTACCTTTCATAATATAAAATCAAGGTAAACGCCTATTAATGTCACATGGCTCATATTTATCTAATATTTCGTTACGCTTTTTTAATAGTTTTAATTTATCTAAAATAGTATGAAGATTATAAAAAATGTAATTATTTTTTTCGTTTCGTTCAAGTTCCGTTTGCGACTGATTGTTCAATTCATATCATGTTTTTTAATAAGTTTTTTGGAAAACCAACATTTTGAGGGACCTTCAAAACAGGAAGTGATACGACATTAGGGCGTATAATATATTTCACACTTAAAGAAGAGACTACAACAAAATAATTCCGGTTCATTACCTAATGCAGTCCGGAAGGGAAACATTACGCGCTCATCAGTATGACCGCAAACTCCCCATTTTATAGTACGTTACACCATAAGTTGTAGTAGTACGAGTATTTATGACAGAAAAAAAATGTGGAAGGAAAATATTTTTGGTTAATTATCGATAAATAATATTTTATATTTTTAAAGCTCTAAATGACGATAAAAGGTGCAAGAAACTGTACTTAATAACAATTCAATATTTATAAATTTTATGGACTAATAAAAATTGTATACTGTGTTTTGGGAATATTGAATGATGGTGAGTCAGTGATTGTCAGTCAGTGAGTGACTGAGTTCTTATTGTTTACCAAGAAATATAAAATAATATAAAATGTACTAATATTTAATTCTTAAGATAAAAAAGATATTTCTTTATTGACAAATTTCGTTTATGTTAAATAAAAAAAAAATCCAATTACTAAAAACAGATAGGTACTTAATGAAAATGTAAATACTGACAACAAACAACAGTGTTTACCTCTTGTCTTAAATTCTTTAGTTCCTCCCACATTTAAAAAGTAGTTAACTTGTATAATTAGTGGCCAATTAAAATCCCAACATGCTCCAGTAAAGCTTATTTGAAGTGCTATTTAATAAAATATGTATATACTTATTAATTAAATTTTCCAACTGCTAGAGTTTCCACGTTTTCAAATCATTTCAAGCCGCAACTTGAATTTTAAATACGCCCTGGTACTATAATCATAAACTAATAATACTATATAAATGGGGCAAAGGACATAATGACGCCGATAGATTTAATTACAAGCAGTTATCAAGAAAAAGGTGTTCGTTTTCACGCGTAGGACGCGATAGCATTGAGAATCTTGTAAATTTAATTGCAATTCAATTTAATTAATAGTCTAGCTCTGTTAATAATACACGGGAAAACTTGACGCTCGGTTCAGCCATAAAGTATTGACTGAAATAGGTGTTGTTGTATTTATTATGGGGACTGGGGACTCTGACATTGTCACAAACCGCGTACGAAATAGGTACATTCAAATAAAATATCGACTTTTATACGTTTAAAAATATTTTTTGAAATTAGCAGGCCATATATGTGTTCTATAAATCACACAATACAGGTTATAATTAAAATCACGAAGCAGTAAGATTTGGGAAGCTAGTATGTAATTAATTTCTTCGTTTCGTTAGATGAATCGCCGATGATTAGATGCGAGAAGGATGCCGTGACCGCGTGGACGCAGATGTTTAACTTATAATTACCAAGTCTCAAAATTAATGATCTTTTCACGACTGGAAAAATTAAAAATATTACAATAAATTGTGATTATTAAAAAATGCTATAATTATGCGTTATACGCTCAAAGCGTAGGGCCGTTTGTATGCAAAGCTATTTAATGATCAACAGTTAGAGCGATTTTCTGTCATTTTCATTTACATAATGTATTGTAACTATTTTACTTTAGAATAACATTGTATAGAGAATATTATACATAATAATGATTACAACAACAATATACACAATAGATAACTATTTAATATCTTGGTTAATTATTTATATAAGGGTATCGGGGTTCGTTGTTCATTCTAGCAGATTCGAAAAAAATTCTCAATTACAACACTGTTTCACTCAAATTCTGATAATTTTAGCATTAATCTTTCAGACCATTCATAAATCAAAGTGAATTGTTTTTTCGCGCGTCCTTATGCAAGCGATTATATGAAAATTATAATAATTGTGCACAGTATAATTACGTGATTTAATGTAAGGCCATCGATATGTAGCGGTCAATTTTGGATTTATGTAAAATATCGTGCAATAAATTTACATTTTATAACTCGTGGCCGGCGTCGGCGATATCTCTGTTTAGGATCAAAGCCTTATCTGACCAATTACTTTGGAAATTCTGTTACTAGACACAATACTGTGTGTGTATTCATACAAAAAGCTGATGATATTTGTATATGTACGCCATCATTTTTTGTAATCTAGAAATATTCTGCGTATTGTACGCTAACTCTATATTTCTTGATGATTTTGAATGAAGTTATTTTTAGATTTCAGCTAATTAATTTGCCAACTTAATTTGGCATTCTTTATGGTAATTATTACATACATGTATGGCTTTTTATGTATGCATTATAATGTTACAAAAATGTTCCTAATTCAAGAAAATTGTTGTTATCAAAAAAAAATACTTATCAATTTATCTTGTTTGTAGGATAGATAAAATAAATCTACAAATATATATCAACATTTACGGATGTGAAAATCGCCATCTTTGCGGGAGAACCCTTCAAACCTTAAATTATTTTTTATACAGGGCCGAGTTTATTAAAATCTACAGAGATTTAAGCATTTGAAAATGTTTATAGGCACAGGCGATATATAAACCAACTTTATGCACCAGTCCAGTAACCATTTGACGGCATTGAAATCATCAGTTTTAAGCAATCGATAACAACACGATTATGACCAAGGGATTTAATTTAACATCTACAATAAGACACGTTGCACATAACCGGTGTATTATTACACAATTACAATAAGCATTATATTATACCAATCAAAATTGTTTTTTAAAGTTATTTTTCCTACATGTTTTTATCATGAACCGTGAAGCCAGTCACGTTTATTCAAATCTTATGCAATCTTGACATAGATCCCTGGATAGTCAAGTAGAATGTTCTGAGTATGATAATGGTTAATTCTTGACATATTTTATATAATGCGGGCCTGAGGCGAGCCGACCGACACTAGGTCTAATAAATCTATGGACCTTCATTTTAATGTTGATCGGCGTTCGAAATTATAATCGTCACGCTCGGGGCGCGGCGCGTGAGCTGACTTCCTCGGCACTAGGGTTACCAGTTCTCTCAACATCTTCTCCTGATCATCTCTTGTTATAATTACTTAATAAGACTTACTTATTATCAATACTACTTGATAACGTCGTGGTGTAGGAGCACGAGCTAGTTACTGTAAACGCGACGGTTGTGGGTTAGATTCCCGGTTGGAAGAATTAAAAGTATAATATTTTCATTTACTCCCTGAACACCGTGCTGAACACGCGATGCCGTAGTGTCTTCATAGAAACAGAGTTTTTTAACACTAGAAAAAGAAACTTATGCATACTATTGCTGTGCCACTTCGATTTCTTTTTTTTTTGTTAGAATAAGGAAATTATGTCTGGAGATGTTCCAAAAAAATATTAAATTTGCTCGTATACTACTTATTAATAATATAATTTATTATTATATTACAGTACCTAGACTATATAAGTGTTTTAAGACTAGAATACCTTAAGAGGACTTTCTACAAATCATTCAACGATAGTACCTACAACATAATTAACATCAAACGACGGAAAAAATGTGCATAACGGAAACGAGTGCGAGTTTAATGACGTAGAAACTTTCGGGGTGATAAAAGCCATGTTTACTGACACTCTTGAATTATATCATGAGGACTGAATACGATACCGACAATTTAAGGATAGTCTTTGCCAAATATTTATATATTATTTATATTTCATTTTAGTAGAAAGAAAAAAATGACTTCCCAATAAGATGCAAAATGCAAAATTTTGAAATAAATTCTATAATATAAATAAAAAATGCAACTAAATGTTTTATGTCTGTATTAATTAAAATACGAGATAGTAAACCTATTTACATTGTTAAGACTTTTAGGCTAGCTAATCTTGAAGACTCCTTAATACACTACACTAAGATAGAAGAATACACCAAGAGATTCCTTAATGCACGTTTAATATATTATTGGACGAATTTAAATACATAAGTTATTATATAACAATATGTAGATCGTAAGAAATTTTGTAATAAATAAAAAGATTAAGACGCAATGTCGAAATTACGAAGCGAAACAAAAGATGCATTGATAACATTGTAATCACTGTCAACGACTGACACAAATACCACCCAAGATGTCAATCACCATTATATTAAAATGCAGTTATTAAAAATTATTACTATATCCTAAAATAATAATTTATTTTTCAATTTAATGTTTTTTTTAACATATTTTTTTATCACAATTTTTGTGCGTTTTTAACATTATGTGATTTCGTGTTTAGGGAGAAGAAAATATTAAACAAGTCATACATCAACGTCAGTGTGCCAAGACTCGAAAGTTTCCATTAACTTTGTCACGTGCACCAATACGTTGACAGACACAAAAAGCAAACTGCCATTTTATGGAAATAATCCCATTTATCCAGCCAAATATAATATACCGGACGACAAAGCGACTTGTTCCGGAAGCGAAACACTCCAAATGGTAGGGAACATCTTTTTTATTTGCTTTCACATTAGTTTTGCAACGAAGTTCACCCTAACAGTTTATTTTCTTACTTTTTAATCTTTATTTGCTATGCATTATAAAAAAATATATTTCATGATAATTTCTTGAATTATAATAAGCTCATGTAGTGATCGAAATTAGATCCATGATTGGCTCTTAAACACTATTTTAAAAATTTAAAAAAATCGGCTTCACACTGTATCCCGCACACAGCAGGGTGGACAGAAGGAACCTAGTGTTAAGACACTCCGTTCCCCACTTTTCGCCGAATTCTGGAGGCAATGCGTGATGAGTAATTTTAAAAGCATTAGTTTCAATCGTGTCGGAGCTGTTAATTAGCCTTGAGACACCTAAATATATACTTTAAAAAAATATAACGATATTTTCTTTTTTTTCACATTATATTTATACGCTATATTATAAATTACGTAGGGTACCTACCGCAGCAAAATAGAAAGTAGGTTCATGTAAAACACTTTAGGTGTTAAGCTGACTCATTGTTAATGCTATTAAATAATATCACATTTATTATTAAATAGAAGTTTATGCACACAAAGAATTTTAAAAACATTATTTAATATCAGTAATATCTACGGGTATATTGATTCAGATAAATAAGCCCTTGGAAAAGTAAGGGCTTATTTATCTGAATCAATATACGGACGTGCAAAGATTAATAAAAACCAACTTTAAAACCATAATAAAATAACATGCTTCGCAGTTCCCTGAGTGAGCTATAAATATTTTATATTTATTATTTAGGCTAAAAAAAATAAACACAGTTTTAATTCTTTTATATATTTCAGCTTAACACTGTATCCCGCAAGTTAGGCAGAGCGACCTAGTGTTAAGTCACTCCACTTCCACTTTCTGCCAAATTCTGGAGATATTATGCGTTGAGTGGCAGAACTCGACGCCGTGTTTTATCTCGATACCAAAAGCCAACCAAAAAAATCAATTCTTAGCTTATTTACAGCCACCCGCTTGTGCTCCTGCGCAACAAATTTCCTCAATAAAAAGACTAGCTTCTATATAAATATATAATTTTTGGGAACATTAATCGTATGATTTTTATGTACTAAGCATGTTTTATAAAGTGGAATGTGTAGAAATATTTATATTAATAAATATAAGTAATAAATATATCATATATATTTATTAAATAAATAATACAAGCAATAATATTTACCTAAGATACTACTGCCTTTATAGATACCACATACATTTAGATAAGACTCTCGCATAGGATATTTAAAAAATAAATAAATATCCATTTATAAGCCAAAATCTCCATGCTTCGCTAACAGAATTCGGGTCGGTTGCTTTCTGGTGAATACTTGATTGGTTTTGACATGCACTCTACATCAATAAACCGTTCAGTGACCAAGTTTTCAGTAAACGTGTAATTTATCTGTTGTTATTTGTTTTTTGTCAGCTTCACGCTGTATCTCGCATATAGAAGGGTAGGGAACCTAGTGTCAAGACACTCCGTTTCCCACTTTCCGTCGAGTTTTATAAGGTATTGCCTGATGAGTAGCAAAACTCAACACTGCGCTTTTGCTTTAGTACCAGAGCCATGAGCGTAGGCGGGGTGGACCGTGCCCACCCCAGAACAGACTGGTCTCCACCCCAGAAATTTGACTTCCAAAAACATGTTGCTCGAAAAAATTTAAAACAATATTTACACGAAAATATCTGCGTAAAGTACAAGTCCAGCAGCCTCATATGGAAATGAATATCTTAACCGAACCCACAACCGTCGTGTTTACAGTCACACACTTGTGACCGTGCGCCACAACGGCCTCTAACTTTTTTGTTTATTTATTAGTCTATTTTTCACTTAGATTACGTTTATTTATAAAGAGAGATGACTCAGGTACATCGAAGAAATATACCCGTTAAGAAAATGTAAAAAAACGAGACCGATTCAAAAAAGATACGATCTTGTCTGCTGACCACTAGAAAGAATAACTTTATTTCTATTGGTCACCAGCATTTATTAGAGTCAACTTAAACGTTTTTAGAACCGGTCTCGTCTTTTTATATGTTTTTAACGGATATATTTCTAATTAAAATTATATTTAATATGATTTCTTATATTATCAGTAAATTATAATTAATTAAAATTTCTGTAGAGACTAATAAAATATTGTAACAGCAATATAGACTCTTTATATTGTTGTTATAAGAAGAAGGAAAGAATGACCGGAAAAGAGGTAGGGAGAGTCGTCGGTTGACCTACGAAAATGTAGTATCAAAGATATTGGTGGAAGGTTACGTAAAAAGCATGAGGCCTCCCGGAGGGCATGTATCAAGAGATCGATGACACTGGACGAGGCGAAAGAGGTATGTTGAGACCTTAACATTTCGCACTCCGTTCTCTCTGACCATTACGCTAGGGTTACAGTGAAGCTAAGAAAGTAATATAAAAGTCTCACCGTGACATAATAACTACATAAACAGCCTGTAGTATAACTTAATAGATACAAAGATATGATACGTTCAAATTATACACGACGACCTTTTAAGAAATGTGTTTATCAACTTTCAAGTTTAAATATTTATATACTTGGCATTTACACATTCTTACACTAGAATCTAGATGCAGATATTAAAGACGTAAGGCAGTATGCGCACGCACTCACTATTTACGCAAAATAACAGCAATTCAGGGCGATGCGGACGTTTGGCGTGTTCAGTGCTCAACCGCCGGCCGCTGGACGCGACGGAAGCCTGTCACAGCCGCAATTACAGTACCGAGAATCGGCATTAGTTTGAGCTGAACTATTTATGTAAAACAAGTGTAGCCTCACGTACGGGGAAACGACGATCGCACGCATCTCTTATTAAGCACTTTAGAGCAATTTGAGGAGAAAAAGTCGGCCGAGACGAGGCACAGTATCGCGTGGTCAATTAAAATATTGCCGCGCGACCGCCAGCAAGTGGTTCAACGGTATTCTGTACTTGGCAAGCTACTGGACCCGACTTAATTGCTTGTATCCTGCTATCTAAATAATTACTTAAGGATATCGATCTATCGTTAATGTCAATAACTCGCGTGTCGGTTTTCAAGCTTTTCTAGAATAAACTAAAGAAATATTTTCCAACGTTCATATTACAACTCGTTTTCTATAGGAAAGTTCATCGTACGTATCGATGTAAAGAGCTCGTTGAAGTAGCAATTACTATTACCACAAGTTTTTCACTGTTTGCATGCATTAAATGTGAACCAGTTACTTAAATAATAATAATTATAACCATACATACCATACTAGCCAGGATATTTCATATGAAAATATTTTAATAGCAAATATAACTATGTCTCTCTTAATTTTTATGGTAAAGAAATTGATATTTAATAATTATTGTTTCAAACAATTCGGAAAATTTGTAAACTGTAAACATTTAAAAAATAATAAACTTAAAAAAACGATACTCCTAACCTATTATAATTTATGATATGGTAATTAATATTATAATGTATTTAACATAAATGCGATACTAAGATTTATTTTTAAATGACTGTTTGTTTCTGTTATTTAAAATATATTTTGTCGTAATGTTAACTTATTTTACTTTTAATTTAAAACAGTAATACGTTAAAATACAATGGAATTATCACCAATTAGAATAGCGGTAAATATGCAACTTCATTATATTTAAATTAGAATACTCAACTGATGAACGATATCCGTATTACTAGAGGAAAGGCCATTGTTTAAAAGCCAGTCACTCTGGTAGCCATCATTACTAAACAAATATTCTTCTATTCCATTACACCTGAAACACGAACTGCATCGTGACTTGTAAAATGCAAGGCAGCCGTGCGCCTACGCATCTTGTGGTCACCGGTCGGTTCTATAGAACAGATTGTGGATTTTTAAAATGAAAAAAATTAAGGGCAGTCATGGAACAGGGGCACAAGCGTAAGAATGTAAACGTGACAGGTTGTGGATTTGATTCTCATTTGAGGAAATTAAATATTTATAATTTTCGTTTCCTAGCTCTAGTAACGGGGCAAAACGCGGCGTTGAGTGCCGCCACTCAACACGCAATGCCTGCAGGATTGCAATGGAAAATGGAGAAAGGAGAGTTTTAACACTAGAATTCTAGTTTCCATCCACCTATCCTGCAAAGTGCGGGATACAGCGTGACTCTAAAAAAATATATTAACTATTTAAAAAAGGACCGACGTAAAAAGTATTTCTAAACTTTTACTTATGTATAAGAAACATATCAAAAAGCAGTTATGTATTTTATGTTTTCATAACCATATATATTTCTTACAATCATATGTGATAAAATTTGCAATATGACTCACATATCAATGAAAATATATAGGAAATGTTACATAATTTCACATAATTTTTAGTTTCATATCAAAACCCGCAATATAGATATAGAGTAACGGATTGACATAAAAGTAAATGTAAATTGTTAATCCTGTATACATAAAGATTATAATATAAACAGAGTAACCGATATAATAAAGCTATCTGGACAAGATAGCAGACCTAAGCTCATTTTAACATCTAATTGTGCCGTCCAACAAACATCAATCACCGGTCGACGTAAGAACGAAAACACTGTTAGTTTTGCCGCCGATTTATTAATTACATTCTCACAAAAACTCACACACGACGCCGAAACGCATAAATTTCTTCCTTTTTCACCGTACAAAGAAGCCACCGCTCCACAATACAACGCTAAACAGATTAGCCGCGCCCGACACGGCCGTCGCCTCATAATTTTTGGCGCCAGTAGTCCTGCCTCTAGATTAAACTAATATGAAAAGGAAATTGAGTATAAAATGGGCGAAGGCTCTATGTGTCATTAAGAATTGGTTACGGACCTCGAACGCCTCTCCAAATTTTTATTTATTTGATTTCACTTAATTGAATTAGTATTTCAGTAGTTTTTACGAGCTGTTAGTAATGTTCGGAACTAACTTTAACGGGCAATTTTTAGACAATAACAATAACATTCACCTCACAACTATCACTAAGTGTTCATAAATATCCGATACAGGTGATTTTGTAAGTTAACTGATTTCACGGGGAATCGGCTGGAGGTTATGCAATAAATTGAACCGTAATGGGATATAATGCAGCGACATTTTCATGTGTATGTATGAAATAGATATAAGCTATAACTATTGATTGGAGAAGTCATGAATAAACCATAGTTACTTTACGAAAACATTTGAGGTGATGACTCCGCCGGGGCCACTCGAGTCAGGAGGACCTATGAATAGTAATAAAGGTTAGAAGCTCGAGGGACCGGCTAAAGCCGCTTATGGTGCGTGCCAAATCGACAATACCCCAGTGTCCGCTGTGACTAATAGCGTTTTGTAAACTACCTATCTGGACGAGATTTTGGCTATAAATTGGAAGAAAATGTGAAATAATGCTAGTGACATCTGCTTATGTTTTAGATGCTTGTTAGTTTTTACAATTTTAATAGATCTTATTTAGTGAAGCAAATTAGATATATATATGTACGTTAAGGACATTACAGAAAATTTTAGTTAAGAGCTGTGAAACAAATAAAAAATTTATACATTAAACCATTTTCACAGATTGGCTATCAGATGGCAGTCAAGGAGAAAGACCGATTAGGGGCATTTGTGGGAAGTGGGGGCGCGGGAAGTGTGGACTCACATTCATGAGCAGGTCCGGTGAGGAGGAGCCCTTGCCGCTCATGGCGCTGGGGCTGGCGCATGTCACACACTCACAGCACTCGCGAGGCGCGGCGCAGGCGGCGCGGGCGGTCTGCGTGCGCCGAGCGACCGCGACTGCCGCACTCCGGCCCCCACCGCACCACGAGCCCCCACCGCTACCGGCTGCCTCATTTCTCACTATAATTTGCGTGCTGCTCGTTTTTTACCA
Source organism: Heliconius hewitsoni (assembly GCA_018230445.1). Lineage (NCBI taxonomy): Eukaryota > Metazoa > Arthropoda > Insecta > Lepidoptera > Nymphalidae > Heliconius > Heliconius hewitsoni. Next base: position 13,696 of record DWAN01000864.1, read on the forward strand.
TCATTACTCCCTCGTTTTGTTTTACGTATTATCGAGTGCATCCCGCTCGCACCGGCCGCCATGCGCGCCGAGCGTCGAGCGCCGAGCGCCGCCCAGATAATAGCCGCGTGCAATTACGCCGCGGCCGCGCGCTGTCCTGACGGTCACCGGCGACATCTCGTGACGAGAAGTCATAACTAAGTTGTGACTGATTCAAGGAATTTAAGACCCATACGAAACAAATAGTAGCAATATAAAATAGTTAAAAATAACTCTTTAAAAATATTACTAAAAGTTTCAAATTAAATTCAATTTAACATCAAAATCGTGAATTGTGTAATTTTATCAGGGAATTTGTAATGAGATCCTTCCTGCCTTACCTGATTTTTTGTGACAAGTTATATAAATCTCTAAACAACCATTTATAGTTATAAATTAGCATTTTATATTTACCAACAATTAATTATTGGATAAGCACAAATCGTACATTACGCAAATATTATTCTAATGTTGGTACTAACTATCGACTACGATCAAGCGTAGCAATACGTAGCCAACTCGTAGACATATTCTTATTACTTATTTATTTAGTTACTATTATGAATATGATTATACATTCATAAAATATTATTGTGTTCAAAAATATTTTTTGTATATAAGAATTAATAAAGTCTACACCGGCGTTGTGAAAATATTAAAATATATAACCTAAGTTACAAAATGCTTACAATTTATAAATATAAGAATGTTTACGTCTAGACTTTAATTGTTACTAATACTTAACAGAATAATAAGTTGAAAATAATATGTATCGAAACAATATTTTTAATAGATATTATCATCTTTCATAGTTTTTTTTTATTTGAAAACCTTAAAGTCAGTGATGAAAAATATTATTATTTCTACTATATTAGCTTGTTTTCTTCCATTCTTACCTATTTCGTGCTTCAGCTCGTCGCATGTATAGTAGAAAATAACTAAACCTTATTTAGTATATAATAGATCTAGAAATCGATCTTGCTTATTACCTTATTTAGCACATAGATAATAACCAACATTCTTTACAGTATTATAGGTGTTCGTGTAAAACTTAAAAATATATTCGATAAATATTGAGTCCAGGCGTGGCGCAGGGGTTGAAGCGTGCATCTGTACACGCGAGTGGTTGTGGGTTCGATTTCCACTTAAAGTAATGAAATCTTTAATATTTTTATTTTCTCACTCTGACTCTGCTCTCTCGAGGCAAATCGCGGCGTCGATACACCACATAACCCACAATACTTCCAGAATTCGTCGGCAAATGAACAGAAGTGTCTAAATAAATAATAGCAAAATTATCCACATTAGTGGATAATATTAATAATCTATAAACCGCTATTATAGCGGTTTATAGATTCGGTGTAGAGAATTTCAAAATGCAAGAGTAGAATGTATGTTAGAGAAAATGCGGCTTCAGAAAGTGCGTATAGGATATACGGAGAAAATAAATTATTTTTGATCACTGAAATAGTTGAAAAGGATAAAATAAAAATTACATTTTTTTAATTCAATCATTAAGATGTTTTAAAGAGTTTTTAAGCGAATGGTTTACAGATTAGTGTATTTTATATTTATAAACTATCTTTAACAGCATTGTAGGTAAATATAATTAGAATGATTTCGATTAATAATCCTATTCAAATATAGATAAATTATTATAAATATATAAAATATTTTTATAATTATATTTTATTTTAAATGTATGTTTTATTGTTGTAATGGCTAATTGAATGTTATTAAAAAAAGACTTTAAAATATATCTAAAAGTAATATAATTATAATTCAAAAAGAAAACAACGGTTAAATAAACTATTTTTATTAAAGTTGAAACACAGAACAGTTAAGGCACATCACATTTCAAAGTTAATGGTAACTTAAAGTTAAAATCTTTTACCTACATTATTATAAACCTATGAGAGTTTTGATTCGACTTAATTTAACACACATATAACACATATAAGTCCACATACTTTACTGTCCGATAGCCACTGGTGGTTGTAAATTGTAATGTCCTTGGAACACTGCATAATTATCCTTGGAGGCGCACTGATACGCGGCAAGTGGAGCTGGATATTGCTGATAGAACCTTGGATCCCTTGCCGGTGCTCGGGCGTAGAAGGTATCTTGACGTACTTCTGGACACCACGCGCTTCCATACACCACACTACCACTGCCAAACATTGGACTACTGCTGTAACTTGCGGGGGTGTTGTGCATCACATTGGGGGCAACGGTGCCATAATTTAACATTTGTTTTGGTGCCGCGTTTGTTATTGGCACTGTACCGTAATTGGAACTTCCCACTGTCACAGATGAAGGCGGAGGAACTCCTTCAGTTGTCGATGGAGGTGTAACAGGTTTGATTTCAGTTGGTTTTGGTGAATCAGCTTTGTCATCTTCTTTTGTTTTCTTACTTTTCCGTGACACGTTAGAATGAGTCTTGACGTGCTTCGCCAAGTGATCCGAGCGCATGAAACGTTTCGCGCATAGTTGACACGCGAATCTTTTTTCACCAGTATGAGTGCGCAGATGCCGCTGTAACTCATCAGATCGCGTAAAACGTTTCCCACAAAACAACCAATTACACACAAACGGTCGTTCCCCTGTGTGCCACCGAAGGTGAGCTTTTAAGTGTGATGTTTTTCCATACACTTTGCCACAACCAGGAACGTGGCACACATGTTCCCGTTTTGAGCCATCTTTTCCATAATTAGGTCCAAATCCAGCTGCTTCGGTTAAACAGTTAGGGCAGCGACATTTCGCGCATCGGCGCTGAAGTTCCCTTGCATCTTCCGTTGTTGTGGTTGGTGGCCAATATGACGGGTATTGTGGATATGGAGGTAATTCCCGCCATGCGGTGCCGCACCAGGCACCTGATGAGGCACTACTGCAAGACGATAAATCAGAAGCCGGCGATATCGCATCACTTCGCCCGTAACTACATCCATAGCCACTCATCATCATCTGCAACAAGAAAAATATTTATAACTATTGCACTTTATTTAAATATTTTATATTCCTTATCTTATTTTTAAAATATGGGCTTTAAATGCTCAATTATAGTTCAAACAGTATAATTCAAACGTGTCAAATAATAGCGAAGGGCGTAGGCGGGCGGACAGACCTGTTGCGCGGGCGGATCCACGTATTGCATTTCCGGCGACGGTGGTGACAACGTAGCAAAGAACCTTCGACTGTATAATTACAGGGCGGCACTCCGCTCGCGCCAAGATGTTTTTAATAACTGGCTTGGGATAAACGTAACGAGCGGTTGTCACCTCGCCCCGCGCTCCTCAGCCCCGTTCGTTTCGGCCTGCGCACGCGCACCCCAGCCTCTGCTCCCCCCGGCACAGCCTCCGCCACACCCCACCCCGCCCGTAAATTATGAGCTTACAACATTGCTAAGCTTATAGTGACAGGAAAATTCATACATAGAGCTTATGAACAAACATAAATGTATATATTTAATTTTTACTTTCCTACTGAAGACATATATTGTAAGCTTTACAAATGCTTTGTAAAATATATGAAATCTGTGTTTTATATAAGTACCTAAATCTATTTAAAAATATTATCTTATAATATCAATAACGTAAGCATTTAATAATAAATAAATAGATACTACTACTTAAGATTTCTAACATGTTTAGCTCTCAAGTTAATAACAACAAAAGTAATTGTTTTGGACGCCTACTTACAGTTGAGATAATTTAAAGTAACTTTTCCCACGCCTTAAACAGATCTCAAATCAATACACATCTAGCTACACACAAAATAGTTATTATTTTTCGGTCCGTATCTTAAACGCTTAATGTTTTTAATTTTTTCTCTATTTCGGTCAGCGGATCGCGGCGGACACATGATTTATGCATATTCGAGCGAAGCCAAACCTTTAATTACACGTTGTTAAAATATAGCAGTTTGTTAAAACGTTTGCTTTGCTTTTGTTTTAAAAATCACAGCGGCCTCTTAGAAATCAACGTTTTCCTTTCTCCGCTCTTAGTTATATTCTCAGGCTTGTAAGATTTTTTTGTTTTATTAACGAAAAAAATAATTTGATTATAGAAATAGCTTTTCAACTCACATAAGTTACTTAAAAGTATTGGTACGAAAGTTATTTAAAAGTATAGGTACTAATGTTAAATATTGCACGGAATCCACATATTTAATATACACTCAAATCGTTTGATAATTTCTAAAACTAAAGCTCAATTAACCCTAGAACACTAAGCTATTGTAAAAATTTCCAGCGACGAAACATTAATATTCGTAAAAGCAACGTTCGCGTCGTTCCTGTGATCTTAGCTTTATTATTTTCATCGGCATGGCTGGGCTGTCATCGTTGCTGGGCATCATTTGTGTGATGACTGTCGTAAAATTTACGAGTCTTTTTTTTTGGAGCATAGATAACCTAGTTGTTTTTATTATTTATTTATAAACATAAATCAAATCTTAATAAATCAGCTTCAAGCAGGAACCTAGTGACTTAAGACACTCTATTCCTCACTTTCCGCCGATTTTTTTTGGCATTATGTATGAATGGCAGAACTCAACGCCGAAGTTTTGGCTTCGTACATGAGAAAATATTAATAAATAATAATTCATTCTCTCGAGTGGGGACCAAACTCACAACCATTACGTTTCAAGTTTTACGAATATATTTATCACAATTTTACTTATGTTTGTAAAAATTCGTAAAAATTATATGATATTATAATGACTAATGAAAACGCACAACATTTTGAGATACTAAGTATATCAGGAGATGCGTATGCCAGAAACCTGGATTAATATAACGATTAGCCGAATGAAGAAAATTGTAACTTAAATTTGTTAATATAGTGCATAGAAAAAGAAGAAAGACAACAAAGTACAAAGGCAACAAATGCGTGAAATGCCAAGTCACATAAACGTCATCTCTTATTGCACTATTATATTATATCGTAAAACAAAAAAATATTACTATTACCTCTAAAGTAAAGAATTTATTTGTTTATAATTCTGTTTCAATGTCATAACTTCTACAATAGTTTATTATAGGATAGCTTATTATTTTAGGGTTAATTGTTATCCTAACACTAAATTTTAAAAATTAGTTACTTAGTTTTTACACATTCTTTTTTTATATAAAATATATACTGGGCTTAAAATACATATCTATCTAGATACTATTCCGGTTCGAAAGATCTAGCATTATCTCTTAGTTAGCATAAGTCATTATTGAAGTGTTGAATTACTGACAAAGGCGCACTACAGTTTCCCAGAAGCAAATGGCTACTGTACGTTTCGTCGTTTTACACGTCACATTTTACAATTATAAATGTAACAACCTGTTGACATATTTACGACTGTATGGAACAATAACTGCAAGACAAGTCGAAAAAAGCACTGCAAATAGTAAGAATATTCTTAAAATATCTAAACCAGCGATAGTGCTTTAAATTGCTAGCGAAAAATATGTAACAAAATGTCTGGGGTGCTACCGTCCGGCACCACGAGGGCTCATATTGACAATGGCCCCTCGCAGTGGACAATGGCAACTACTAATGCGCTATGATCGCTCTCCTTGCGCCATAAATCTTAAGGGCTACTGTGTTTTTTGAACAGTTGTACGTATCTAAAAAATACAATGTCTAAAAGGACAGAACTGAAAGGTCGGCTTGTTTCTATAGTTAGGTAGATGACGGAGACGAATGTCTATAGATGATGAACGACATGCTATCATCACTTGTGTTCGAACTTGCTTTGAAGGTTATTTATTCACTTGTTTTTACCAATCCCTTCTTCATGTAAGTTATAACAAGTAGGATTGGTTGTGGGTTCCATCCCTACGTAAGGTTATGAAGTATTTATTTAAATGTATATTTTCATTTCTTTTCTTGTGTCGAGGCGTAGAGTTCCGTCACTTAATACGCAATTTCTCCAGAATTCGGTGTAAATGGGGAAAGTAGTGTCTTTACACTAGGCACGTAGTGCTTTTCCCTCTTTTCCCTTTTTCTTGCTGTTTGCGAGATATAGCGTGAAGAAAAAAGATTATAAGTTCAAAGCTAGGTAAGTACTAAGTAACGGTAAGGTAGGAATCAAAAATATCAACGAACTGTGTTAATAATTAGCAAATCCCGTTACTTATCCATTTTTCTTCCTTGAAATCGTACTTTGAAAGTTTTATGATACAGCTCATTATTATTTTATAAATAAGAAACAGCACAATTTCCGTTCAAATCTCGGATATTTTACACTAATTACAGGTTTCATATGTCGGGGGCGGGTAATTGGTTCTATCGCACGTTGTCCTTCACTTCCTGTCTTTTGGCGGACTTTCTGTATAGCTTTGTGGCCACTTGTACAAAGTACCGACATGCTGGTGTCACGTTGCATCCTTTGTGAAGCGCACCCACGCTTCATTCCGATGCTTAATATCTGAAGTAGTAGTGAATTTCAATCGCTATTGCATTCTCCTATTGTGATTGTGATGATGTGATTACCGTAATGAACGCTGAAAGATTTTGTTGGACTAAACCACAATAGGTAACGAGGTGGACTTAAAAAAATATATCAATCTTTCAATATGCAAATAACTATAGTATTTATTTCTCGACAACAACTAATAACAACAAATAGGTTATATACCCATTTTGTATATTATGGTAATCACATTCTAATTCAAGCAACCTCTCCGCCATTATTTT
>DWAN01000865.1:0-20376 GCA_018230445.1 Heliconius hewitsoni
TCGAACCCACAATCAGTCGGTTTTACAGTCACACTTTGTGCCCCTGCGCCACGACCGGCCTCAAGCTTGCTAGCTATATTCACTCATTTTGTATGAATTGCACTATAATTATAAGTTTGTAAGCATTTTTTTCAATAAAATATCTATAAAATTTAATTTTCTGGATTTTTTTCTTTATTCCTGATTTCGTGTCAAAGTTCGGTCCACGGGAAGTACTTTATAGAATGGATTATGCGATTATGAAATGATATTTAATACAAATGCAGCAAAATTAACATAGACGCTTAATTTTTTATTTGCTTTAAGAGACTATAGACTTATATGACTCGTGTATATGATACTTATTTCAGCTTGATACTTCCACGCTATCGCGAAATATGTGGTCTTGACATAGGGACAGACGAGCAACAAAGTGACAAGGGTTTTTACCTTTAGTGGTAAGGAACCTTAAAAGACAATTGCTTTTATTTATGCTATCAGAGATGAAATCCTACAGTCACAACCAGTCCTAACGACAATTAGCTTTGGTCAACGGTTCGCAAACAAGGTCGATCGACGGTTAAATTATTTTTTACGGTTCTTAAATACTTAAATAGAAAAAAATATATATTTATATACACTTTACAAAGAGATAACACTAAAATCACCATATGCAATAATATAAAGGTTACTGGTGTATGATATTCTAGTTTCATTTCCTTTAGTATCTCCGATAAGCGTCCGATATAAAACTGAGATATAAAAGGGTTATTTGGTTTCGCAGGCAATAAAGCGGTATTCTTCTTCGAGGACAATGAGAAATGCACTCCACTTTTATCATATTTTGTTGTCGGTACATATTCCAGAAGTATGATGTAAAACCAAATCCATTTGGCTAATTGAAAAAATAATTAAAACAAGAATATATAAAACGCAATTTGTAGAGAATATTTATTTAGCTTGGCTTTATTTTTTTTTGTATTTTTTTCACGTATGAGATGAATAATTATTTAATTATTTATTTGTGTATTATATATTAGTGTATTACATATTAGAGATACTTCCGCTGCCCACTTTTCGCGAAAATCTTTTGGCATGATGAAGGGAAATAATAATATGTCATTCCCCCAAATGGGAATCGAACCCACAACCGTCGTGTTTACAGTCACAGTCACACTCGTGCTCATGCGCCACGACTGGCCTCAATTTGATTGACAGTCTATATTAGAAATATACGTATACGTATATCTTTTACCCAAAAAGCATGATTTAATAGTAAGAAGTGAGTCTTGAAGGCAACGTATTTGGATAATCTCGGCAAGTGCAAGGATCAGAGCGGATTGCGGTGACAACAATACAAAGGGGAGGCCGTGACTAGCTCGTTAGCCAAAGGGATAGTCTGCAGACAATCAGCCTATCTTCGATACCACTATTGCTTACATTTAAAGCGCTTCATCTTAATTCTCCCTTGCAATATTCCGAGCTACGAGCTGCGGGCTACGAGTTTCATATAATATCATAGACATAAATTTGTTTCTTATTAAAATATTTGATTTATGTTTTGTTTTACGTAATAAAATTTGTACTCAGTTTTGTGGTATAAAAATAATATAAGTTGTTTTTTTTCTATTGTTATAAAAACTATGGTATTATATTTATTCTAATATATGTATAATATAAGTCCCTTCATAATTACACTTATATTTTTGAAGTCGCTGTCAGTGAATGAATCCAAAAATGACGTAAGTAATTATAATATTTATTTTTATATACTGTTTAGGTCTTGTTTACGTATATTACTATATATTTAAAGTAGATTTTTTTGACTTTTAAATTTAAATAAAAACTTATACTATGTTGTTGTTAGAAAGACTATTTAATAAATAGGTATAGTCAGCCTGTTCTTATCCTAACTTAACTTAGTAGGTATATACAACTAGCCTTCCATAAATTCCTATAATAATTAAACAATATTTTAATTCTATAACTCTTAATTACAGAGGAGTTAGAATTTCCATCATCATCAGCATCAGTATCATCAGTAATGTCATCAGATCATGACTGCAGTAAGCAAATATACGATTATTATAAGAAATGATATATAGAGGCCAGTCGTGGCGAAAGGGCACAAAGTGCAACTGTAATATCGACTTGTTGTGGGTTTGATCCCCACTCGAGAAGGTGAAATATTTATTTAAATGTATATTTCCATTTCTTCGCTCTGGTGTCGAGGGGTTGAATTCCGCCACTCGACACGCAATACTTCCAGAATTCGGTGGAATCTTTAAACTAGGTTCCCTCTGCTTACCCTGCCGTACGCAGGATACAGCGTGGAGCTGATTTAATTGAATATGAAACATATATGAAACACTTTGACGCCCCTATAAAATTCAAGGAATTTCCCCTGATTTCATCATCAGATCCTGACTTGGTAGTAACGGGACCAAAGGGAAAGTACGCTCTTTCAAACGCAATGCTTAAAATCAGTTCACAAATAAAGGACAAATCGACGGACAATCATAAAAAATATATAACCAACGAATATCCTCCTCCGTTTTGAAAAAAGAATTTGGTTAAAAATATAAAATAGAATTATCCGAAATAAAATAAAACCTTTAATTTAAACGAAATAATACAACGAGCGGACCAATATCGATAACTGTACGCACGATTAAAGCTATTGAAGGGATTAAAACAGGAACGCGTCGGACTGTTGCAATGAGAATTCTTTAAAATCCACTGAACGTATCTTTCAGGTCCTTATTAAAGCATGCCAAAAGTAATTGTGGTAGGTAGACTTTCAAAGTTAAGCGGTCGGGGGTAAGCCGTCAGACTCGTCATAATCGTTATTTCGTCTGCGGACTTTGTAGAACGTATGTAACATAAAATAGCACAAGATAACGCAGTTGTCCCGTGAAATTATTATTGGTTTCAAATCTCTTGTTTGTAAAACAGTTGCTAAGATGTCATATTTCTATATCTATATCTTTTTATCCCAAGTTCTTTGTAATTTTATTTTGTGTACTTGTCGTAAATGTTACTTGTATACTTGGTTATTATCCTATAATTTCATTAAGTATATATTATTATAATCATATTTATATTAATTCTATTAATACTAACTTTTCTTCTAATGTTCCGGGAATTTCGAAATTCTTAAATTATAAAAACAAATTACAACAAGAATTTGTTAATATTTGGCAACATTGGTAATTTGTGATGTCAACATGTCACTTTATCAACAGATTTTTTTTAAAATATATATAACGATTCAGTTCTTGAGTATAAGCGGCTGTTATAGAGTGTTCGTCATTAATTCCATTAGACTACTGTGGTTATCAAATTGCATGATGCATAGCAAGAGTGGCACACCGACACGAAGGCTGGGCCGTCTATTCATGTCAATGTGTCGTTGCGGCTGTGCTCCGCGCTGGAGCCTACGAATACGTGTCCACAATAGTCATTCAGCGGCACACGAATTCAATCAATCAAGTATATACGACGTCCAAATAAAGACCCTAATAGAATAAAATTCTATAGCAGTATAATTTTTTTTGTATGATTTTTGTTGATTTTATATTTTTGTTGAATTAATAATGTGAAATAATATATTTAAAATTACTCTATGTACGGTAATTTATTAGAATATTCTTCAAATACGAAAAAGTTTGATTGGTTTCAAATCGCACAAAGTCGCGGAATCATCAAAACTCATTAAAAAGTAAAGAGAAAATGTTGAAATATAAATCAAATATGGTGAAAATATATTCCTTGTGTACCGTGTTCACTGTTTGTATTTGGAATAAATTGTAATATAAAGATGATGTTTTGATAAAAATGAAGCTTAAAAGCTGCATAAAAGATGGTAAGCTATTTAGTCATCCAGAATCCAAATAATAATTATTTCAATCTAAACTGAGCCTTAATGCAGTATGTGGGCTATAATGAATTGTACCTGATTAACTATAATACTATACTATAATATGATTCATAAATTAAAATTAAGAATCAATATATTGTATAAATCCATATAGTAATTAGCGAAAACTTGGATCAAATGGCGAGAGGTGGTGTGGTCTGCGGCCGCAAAATACTGCCCGATCTGCTGGCTGTACCGTATAAGAGAATTGTTTGGATCAAACTGACCATGATCCGATGTAAGTTTTTTCTACGGTAATAAATATTGGCTAGCACTACTTCAGGACTCTTAGGAGCTTTACGTTCCGGAAATGACGAAACTGAAGTGGATTTGCAGCATAGCGCTGTCTGATCTCGTAAGCAACATATTCATTCGAGGTAGTCTTGGGGTTCGTAACTCTACATCTAAATCTGCTACAGATAAGCGCTAAGAAAATCGTCAGTGATGGTATGGCCTCGTTTCGTCTTGGCCACAGGAACTAAAGGAGCTAAATCAGTATAAATCTTGTTATGTCTGCCTCTAGAGTGAAATCTCTCTGGACGTGCAAGTAAACGATGTTGGATGTTGTGATGAAGGAACTGTCGTCGATGAATGATGGTGCAAATTGGAGAAGGTTGAGTTGGAAAGCAGGGCTTGGCAGCAGAAGCCGGGACTAATGCCAGTTAAGAGAAAGTTAGTTAGTGAAAAAAATAAACAATGTGCACAGTGCATTTTGAGAGTCCGGTTCTTTGTTTCATTACCAGATAACCGGACCGATAGTGAAAAGCTGATATTTCCTTTGTTATGTTATGTTGTAATATCCATTTTGTACTTGTAAATAATAGAGGCGTCTACAATTGTGAGTTTGTAGTAGCCACTAGACTCTTGATTCTGAAACATATTTTTTGTAAAGTTTTTTATTGTTAAAACTTTATATGCATTATTTTGATAAAATAAACTGCTTATTAATATAATGACTTGATTGATATAATATTTAGATCAAAGGAAAATAAACTAAAAGTGGAAATATAAATATTCTTAATGGAGCAATATAACACTTAGTTAGTATTATTATTTGAGGAAAAAACAATAAGTCATTATTTTTTACGATATGCGATATTAAAGCGCGGCATTGAGTTCGCCACTCAATACACAATGTCTGCAGAATTCGCCAGAAAATGGGGAACGCACGAGTATCTGAACACTACGTTCCCTCTGTTTACCCTGCTGTATTCTGGATACATCATGAAGCTGATTATTTTTTTTGCGATATACGAAGATATTTACATGAACATATTCAAAGTCAATATAATCAAGATTTTTTATATTTGTATCGAACTGTATGTAATACGGATGGCACACAACTGTTTTAATGAAATATAAAATTTAGATACATAAGTTTTCTTTTAGCAGTAGCTATTTTTCATTAGCCTAAAAGTTAAGCTGTGAGGTTTTAAGATTAATTATTTCTTTCTGAATTAGTCAAATAAAAATGTATAAATTATTTTTTAGAGAATTTATACTAGTATGCCTAGTACTAGTATGTGGTGCAGAATTTTATTTATATATATTCTAAATTGGGAATGCACAATGTAGATCTATATTAAAATATAAACACATAATATATCATATCGTTACTTATCTAGTCCTTAATTTGAACTGCCTTTATCATCAATCGATAAAATTTTCTACTTAATCCAATTTTTATTTAAATAGAAAGAACAATAGTTAAAACTTTTATAACAATCGATATCGATAAACGAAGATAGGAAATATGTTATTCTTGTTCTTCAGCATTCTTGTATAAATACGACTTTCATTTAGTTGGGCGGCTGGTTATTACTTAACTTTAATCTGATTAGAAACTGAGCATCTCGACCATAACCTTTAATGGTTACTGTATGAGTCGTTATAGTTTCTCCAATCTATTCGTTCTATTATTTTTGTATTTTACCTGTAGTTATAAGGGTTCTTTCATCGTATAATTAATTTTTATGTAGGTGTATTTTTTGTAATTTTAGTTAAAGTTTTCGACAGTTATTTCTCAAATAAAATGTTTTTTTTTTTGCAAAAAACCTAATTTGTAAGATATTGTTTAGAAAATATTAACAATGATTTTTTTTCATTTTAATTTTACATTAAACTTGTATAAGGTAATATAAATGATTGCATATACATAAATTTAGTACTAACACTAGTTAGTAGCTAGTAGTAGTTAAGTTAAGAAAGCAAATTTAAAAAATATATAAGAACTTTTGTATTTCTTTAAAATATTTGCAAAACATTATACAAAACCAGAAACTTTTTCTAACATGATTGTCGCTCATCAGACGTAATTTCTTAGCTGTTTATTGCAGGTAAATTCACAAACTCCCCGAAGAAATTGCTTTTTAATCAAATAAAATTCACTTACCCTCGAAGCGGGGAGCAAGGTTCGTGAGACGAGATATTGGGTTTGAGCCGGCCCGAGCGGTAACCGCTCCGTTCAACCCCGCGACTACAACTGATGTTGAAACGCTGAAACTTCCCTCGAGCGCGTCATCACTCACCCCTATCTGAGCCAGCCAATGACTGCCAGCCGTCTATGCCGAAGCCTTCCGGTTGCAGCCGACTGTCGACGACAGTATAGGGTGGCGATTGGATCTTTTAATCTGAAACGTAAATGCATACAAAAAGAAAATAAGTGAGCTGTAAGCTTCCGTGCTCGGGATGTAGGCCGTAGCCGGAGCGAGCGCAACAGGTACAGCTACGAGCTGGCTACGGTTCCTTACGTCCGTTTTAACTGACGATTTACGTGTCTTTGAATAGAAGTTATATTGAAAAATTGGCTTGTTCTATTTGTGTCATACTATAGTTTTATGTTATTTGTCCTTTATTAAAGAAAACATTCTAAATATGTTTTATTGTTTATAAAAAGATTTCATTGCAAAATATATACATACTTATATTTTTGGGATACTTTCGCTTATTAATGAAACACGGATCGTTGTAATCATAATTTTGAGGATACTATTTATCCGGGCAGCGCCAACTCATTTGTGGATACAAATATTACAATGAATATATTGCTCTCGTAAAATTTTATTTTAACATTAAAATAAATTGGAACAGTCCCATAATCCTCTTTGATTACGTGTACCGCAAAATACGTACAGTGTGTAATTGAAATCCCCTCAAATGGATTGTTCGGTAGAGTGCGACGTGTGCCCTATTAGATTCCTTGTTTAATTCTTGACCAGCGGCGCAGCAGGCTTGGGTGGCGCTCGTAATCTAAGTTGTAAACTAAATCTTGGGGCCCGTCTCACATATCCCCCGTAAGCCTGGCTTGCTCGCTATTTGAATGTTCCTCGAACGACCACGAATTAGTATGCGCGCTCCATTCGGCCCGACGTCCCAATGGGTCGAAAGCACCTATTCTATTTATGAATGCTGTGGTATAGTTTGTGTATTTTATAAAATAATATTTTGTTTATTATTTAAATGTTGAATGTTAATATTGGCATATAATGGCATAGAGGGACATGCGCACTCCTGTAAACGCGACAGGTAGTGGATTCGATTCCTACTCTTGGAAATTAAATATTTAATATTTTAATTTTTTTTGTGTGGTCACGAGGTCAAGTATGGCACTGAGTTCCACCACTCAACAACTAAGGCCTCCGTGCGGTGGAAAGTGAGGGATAAAATTGTCTTAATGAGTTAACTTGAACGGAGTGTCTTAACCCTCGGTTTTCATGCCTACCTCTGCCTATCCTGCTGAGTGCAGGATACAGTGCAATGATAAAAAAAATATAATTTATTTATACAGACACTTCTTAGAATGATATTGTATCATTAAGGACATTTTATACATAAGTCAAAGTTTAGCCTAAAAAATATTATAATAATGAATTTTAAACATTAAAATTTATTTTACTCTATTTTATAACATTAAATTTCCTATTTTTGCTGTTACTAAACAAAGAACTAATTCTACCATTAACTATGTTCTACAAATGTATAATTTGGAGCACTTAGAAAATAGACCCCGACCGTGGTTCAATTTGTAAGCGGGATCTTGGGATATGTTCATTTTGCGTATTACAGAACTGGCGCGGAATCACTACGGCGGACGCCTGAATTATGTAAATATGGATTCGGATAAATTTGAGCGAATAAATATAGCGCTATATGAAACAAGTTACTTAAATAATAAGTTCCTTAATTTTCACGATTATTACACATTTTAAATCAAACTATTTTAACCGGATTAATCGCGTATATTTAAGGTTTTATATTTTGGAAACTCGACGTTTCGAACACTTTGCAGTAGTCCCGTGTCTACCCGTGACCATGGACTTTTCAATTAAAAAAGTTACTCAAATATTACCTTATAGATTACTTTTCGAGATATTACTCAAAATCTCAAAATATTAATAAATAGACTTCTTTATACATTTTTTTTATTAGAATAAATTTTTGCGAGCTACATTTAACCGAAAATATTTTTTCCAATTTCAGGTAAAATAACTTCTAGATTAGCTATGTAGATGAATGCTTTTGCATTAGATTAGTGAAAATAAATATATACATGGATGTGGGATGCAAGCAATTTAAAAATCTGTCCTGAAGGCGTTACTTGCGTTGTCTACATTATGCCGGCAAAACACGGGTGGTCGACGCAAGTTGCCGCTGGAGCGAGAACTTCAGAATATGAATAGACATGCCAGTCTAATAAATGTTAAATAGTAAATTTGTAATATTATTTTAGTTATGAAAAAAAAGTATTTAAATTTATGAATAACAAAACAAATAATTCTGTTATTGGAGGCATTGCGTGTTCAGTGGCAGAACTCGACGCCGCGCTTCGCATCGACACCACAGCGAAAAGAGGGAATATATAAATTTAAGTAAATATTTCATCTCCTCTAGTGGGAACGAACCCACAACCAGTCGGTTTTACAGTCACACATTATACCCCTGCGCCACGATTGGCCTCAACTAATAATTGGAACATGTAGAAATAGAACTTGAGAAATTATTGTTTATGATATCTAACACGTAACCTATTTTACAATTATCGCTCTCGCTGTTACTCAAATATTTAATAGAAAATAGCATTCTATAACTTTGAAGGTCTGTAGCACTCACCTAGCAGAGCGGCCGGGGGGCGCGAAGTAGACTTGATTGGAAACCCTATTCCATATTTATTATGGGCCTATTTTGTCATGTTTATTGACGCGCTTGTCAGGTATAAACACAGTTATTAGATAACTTTTGAGCTTATGTGGGTAAATCATAAAACCATTATTAATGTTCAGAGCGAAAATTAAATATATATCATTGAAATAAAGTTTCATACAATTTGACCACACTATGACTTTTCGTTTATTAAAACTATATTGTTTTTCGTTATTTATGTGTATATGATCAAAAATAAGAAAGAAATAAAGCTCTTGTTGTTTATTTACGTATCTTCTATATAGTTGTTTTTTATGTAAACCGCATGTATCGTTATTTTATTATATTTACTTTCCTTTAGAAAGCATATGATGGCCACGATATTTTCAAGCGTGGGTTTGTGCAAACACTTAATACGAGGTCGAAAGTCTATCAACGGGCGAGCAGTGCGCGGAGACAGTGCGCTCTTCGTGCCTCGTTTACTATTATTGCACCATTAGAATCGGCTGGCTTTGCGGAGATTGAAAAACATTTAAGAGATTCAATTACAAACAATAGGAAATAAATGGATTTCGAGACATTGAAACAAATAAATTTAATACCAATTATTTATTAGATATTTTTTTTTAAGAAAATTTCTTCGTAAAAATGTATAATTATTACTACATTTTTAGATTACTATTTAGCCGTACTGCTAAATTGAAAGGATTGCATAAAGTATTAATTTTAATTGTAATCTGTTTTATAGTAAAGTAGTACCTACAGGTACTATACCTATATTTTCGTAATAAGAATTTTGAATCATATTTCCAAGTCGGTGATGAAAACGAATTGAAAATATTCTATCATGAATTCGCTATAATTGTTGAGTACTCGCACTTTGTATTAAAATAAGTATCGTAGATAGAGATAAAAAAAGCGAGATTTGCTTATATTAAATGTTATAAAAATATTTATTTTAAGTTACATAGATGCTCGTAGAAAATAGTAGAAAATGTATAATTATAATTCTCTTTACTTAATTAATTAAACTAATAATAGTTTTTTAATATTTCACAAACCTACTTATCATTTAGTTAACATATAAGTAAAATTGAATTGCTATTAACTTTAGTTTAATAAGAGTGAATCGAAAAGAAACATAATTGCTTATCGAAACGAATAACGTAAAAACTATAAGAAATAAATACTAATTAAGAGCTTCATGTTATCATTAGATTATCATATCTAAAATTCTATTAGAAAAATACACATAAAAATAAAAAAAAACCTTCAAGTGGTCTCTATCAAAGTAGAGTGCAGTGGGACGACAAAACGGTGCCGAACACGCCCGGAAGCGCCGTTAAAGGCATTATTATCCGGACGGTCGCGCTGCAAATAAATCGTCTGCCGAGCGGCCGCTCTTTCGATTATCCTCAAATCTTCATTACACCGACATATGCTCTCGCCTTATAGCTCTCTAGCTTACTTCACTTCGTTTTTTATTCGTGGAACGTTTTATAATTTTATTGTAACGTTTTATGATTGCTTAAAATTTTTTATTCGCAATAATCATATTATTATTGACTAGCCTATTGACAGAAAAAGTACTGATTTGTTACTTAAAAACATCATAAGTTCTTTTAAATCTTATTAATCTTATTAGTTACTTTAATATCGGTTCCATGTTACAGTTTGAACGTTGAAAAGAAATTTTGCCAATATCGGGTATATGAATCACGGAAACTTCTGTTGCGTACGAAACTTTTAATGAAATACAGTCGATGATGTTATTTAAAAAAATATTACGTACTTGGTATTACCCCAAAATATGGTTTTATATTTAATCTTCAGTTTAGATAAAAAGCTATTGATTTTAATATTTTTCTATAATTCACATAACTATAATATATATACTTACTTGTATGTATATATATACATAAGTATCTCTATTTGATTTGACGTCCTTATTATAAAATAATATAACATAAACATTAGAGAAAGTAAAGATATTCATTGAACTAAGTAAACCTGGAACTACATTTCAGATCGTAGCAACGAGGGAAAACTATTTAGGACTGTATGGAACTTGAGGTCGTAGTTAGTGCGATATAGTTAGAGTTTTATTCAAATGGAGGCAAAAGCTTGTGACAACCGCGCCCACCGGATATTGATTTACTGAGGCCAATGGAGCTCGGTTCCGTTGCAGCCTCTGATACACCACATAAGCTTTGTGCCGCGTTGTGGGTAATTAATTTTCACGAGGTCGCCGCTAATACGATCACGTGGTGTACTTAAAATATTCTATTATTATAAGTCGCTATTATTTTCTTGTGCTACAATTAATATTTAACGTATTATATAATTTAAAATATTTTCTATATATTATATAAATGTGATACCTGAACTGTTTACTATAATAAAAAAACGTTTTATAGGTTAAAATTATAAAGAGCTATCGCTCCATTTCGAAATGTAAAAAACATATAAATTATACATATTAAATAAAAACAAAATCACAGCGCAGGCCAGTCGCGGTGCAGGGGTATGAGCGTGCGACTGTAGTAACTGTGCAGATACGACAGGTTGTGGGCTCGATTTCCATTCGAGGAATTTTAATTTCTTCGTTTTGGTAAAGTGGCAAAGTGCGGCGAGGCTATTTATGAAGATGACTATTCAAGAAAGGCGCAAATAATATCAAATATCCAAACCTACGGTCCCGGTCCCGGCGCAGGCAAATTTAAGCTTCTGAGTAAAAACAATAAAAAAACAGCATGCATGCATTATTTATTATTTTTTTTTTTTAAATCGCCGCGTAATAAAAACCTATACTTTCCATGGACTTCATTTATGAAATTTGTTTAACAAAAGTGAAAACTTAAATTATAAAAAAAAAACGAAAATTGATGATTTATCAAACTGTAGGATTGGGTGATCTGATCCGTCTGACTATCCCGCTAGGGCTAAATCGTGAAGTTAAGTTTAAGCTATCTTTATATTAAACATAATAACTATTATAAACTTATAATTGTAGTTCATGTCATATAAAAAAACTGCATAAAATGGGAATGGAGTGTCTTACCATGCTGCATGGAAGCAATGTGAAGATGAAAAAAAATCTCCATCTATATTTAGAATATATATGTTTATAGCCTTTATTGTCGGCATCGTTATTAAAATTAATCATTATATTATAAGCACGTTTACTGACTACGCTGTGATCAACAAATGAATTAGTGTAATGCTTCCTAAACGTTTGATATGGTATGAATAACATCAGAGGGTGATACGAATGGATGAGCCGCGCGGGACACCAACGCCGGTGTCGCCTTTATACCTTATAAATATATGGATGTGGTATTTTATACATTCTAGTATTTAATTTAGAGTATTCCAGTCAACTTTGAAAGTTTAAAAAAGGAATGAGGATGTTTTGTTAAATTTTAAAATATCTTTGTACTTATAAAGTCTTTATCATAAATAATAAGTGGTATCAAAGGTTAAATACAATCTGTGTTCACTAAAAATAACTAACACGTTATCATGAAACTGTATTACTGAGATTTAAAGTTATTTGAGGTCAGTCGTCAGCAGAGGCACAAGTGTGTGATTGTAAATGGGACTACTTGTGGGTTCTCTCGAGAAAACTCTCGAGGAAATTAAACATTTAAAAATAGTATCGAGGCAAATCGCGGCGTTGAGTTCCGCCATTTAACACGCAATACCTCCTAAATTTCGCAAAAAATAGGGAACATTAGATTTCTTTTGACTATACTGCTGCGTGCGGGATACAGCGTGAAGCTGATTCAATTTGAATTAAACTTATTCAATAATTATAACGAAGGCTGTAACCGCAATAAGCGACTTTTACAATATCAAAACGATTTTCCTCTTTTGTAGTGGAGCAACGGTTATCAGTGGGAATCGGGTCGGACGGGGACGGGGCGCGATTCTCTCACTCGAGAGATCACCTGAAAGTGTACCACTTAATAACTCACATCCTCTCTCGGTTCACTGGGCATCCGCTGGATCGTCACATATCTCTAAATATGAGCGGCGGAGCGTGGCGCGCTACAGCGCTCAGATTAAGCGCATGCCGTCGCTCGCGTTTAGCATACAAACTAATTATTATTATTTTGTAAAATGTTTTAAAATTTTACAACTAGGACATCAATTTTTTATGTTATCTAAAAATTATTCTTAGACGCCGTCGTGGCCCAGGGGCAGAAGAATGTGATTGTAACGACGAAACATAGTGTTAGAACAAAAATTGCGACTAAACTACCTATTGTGAATATAACAAATATTCACCATAGGTAATTTATTAAAGGAATTGAATGCTACGCTACGGGCTTCAATTGTAATTTTTTTTAGCTCATGCTGTATCCCGCATATCGCAGGGTATGCAGAGAGAGTCTAGTGGTAAAAGTAAACTTTCAGCCGGATTCGGAAGGTATTGGTTTGTTGTGTGCTGCGAGGCGGTTCTCAACTCCGCGCTTTGCCTTGACATCAGGTCCAAAAATGAAAGTTTTATTTCATTTCCTCGGGTGGCAATCGAACCCACAACCTATCGTGCTTGCAGTCACACGCTTTTGCCCCTGATTCATGACTAGTCATTGTAAATTTTAGGCATTAACAAATAATTAGAGCTGTACATTATAGTAGTCTAAGCACGTAACACATGTGGCAGATATTTAATGATTAACATATCATTTTTTATAATATAAAATAAAGCATCGCGTGGAATTTGTCAACTATTCTATTTAGTACAGACTGTGCTTACACAATGTTTTCTTAACAAGAATAAACTACGTGGAACTATTGGAGAGTTTAATAATATTCATTGGGTTCTGGCAATTTTACGGACGAGCGGCGACGCGTCTTTGATCAGCTTCGACTAGCTCGAGAAGTCAAATTGACGAAGCTGTAGCTTAACAAATCCTAAGAGCTGTTGCCTATGTGTCACGTCTAATTTGATTCGTTTATATTTTATATTTTTCTTGAAATGTATTCAAAATAAATTGTGACATGGGAAATTGTAATAAGCTACACAATTTTCCTTATAACATTTTACCTCTTGTCACTTTGTCGCAAGCCTGTTTTTATATAGTTTTTATTGAACACACTCCTAACTCAATTTTTCACCCCAAATTTATCGATATAAAAACACGTATATCTTGATAATTGTATTGCTCTTCCAAAGGGAAATAAGAAACTTTTAGTGTTTATTTGAGGTAAGCACGTCCTTTTCAATAATTCCTTTTGACGATAACTAATGTATTGTAATTATGTTTATGTCAATCAGACACTAGTCGTGCTTTACAATTGAATTTGTTTGTTTTTTAAATAATCTAATTTTATTATATTACGTTTTACTTTATAAAAACAAAATATATGAAGTAACGAGAGTTTATGTTAAAAATATATATTCTTTTAAATTTTCTTATACAATTCTTACAGAATATGCCTTACTCTATCATACCAAACATGTATATTGGTTTTCTTACTATTCCCTTTTCCCTAAAAGCAAAGAAAACATTGTTGATTAGACAGCTTGAATGAACACTTACCTTTCAATAACGAACAGAACAAGGAGCTAAACAATTGCCTTTCCACGTCATTCGTACTTCAGGAGTATTCATTGAGCACTAATGCTTACCAATAGTGACATATACATATATTAGTTAGAATTAAGATTTAGAAAATTAACACATATTTTTTGTTAAGTAAGTAAACTACACAGTATATGTTTTTGTTAATATTCACTGATATATTTTTTTATCGCGTGTGTCATAGGTGGCTAACAATGCGCGTGTGCGCTTGTCATGGGTCGCAGGGGCGATGTTGTCGCGCCCTTCCGGTGCGCGGGCGCAGCTGAAGCGCCCACCGTGACTGTATGTAGAGTAACATGCTCTGATAAATGGTCATTTTAACACAAATTTCTGATACCGTTACTATTTTGATGAGTTTGATGTTTAATCAACTGAGATATTATTTCTATGTATATATACTTACTTATACAATCATTAACATAATTTGGTAGCAATATATTTATCTTTACATTTTTAATATAAGTTATTATAATATAAATGATGTAATGTTATAATAATAATGGAGAGTTCTATTTTGTGTATCCATTTTGAAGTATAAAATTAAAAGGTTCATTTTATAAACTAATTAGTAGGTAGTACATGCTGGAGCGGCTTTTATGATGCAATTAATGGATACAGTTTAAGTGTTGTGAAAAACAAACGGGGTATTAATTTAATAGTGACATGCTAATGGAGGCCAGCCACCTGAGCTTTTGCTTTAAAATGTTTTCATTATAAAGTTTACTGATATAGGAAAATGCCTATAATATGGTTAAGCCTGTTTCACTTTTGAACCTTTTAATGGAATAATTACATATAATGCTTGTAGGTACCTTAGTGTTTTTAAATAGATACTAAACGTCATGGTAAGATAATATACTAATTACTGTAGTCAGCAGTTAAAAAAAATATTATTTAGTATTTCTTTTTTTTTTGCTTCCCGAAGTATAAAGATTCCCATTTTCCGCATAGTTCTGAAGGCATTACGTGTTGGGTGGGACAACTCAATGCCGCGCTTTGCCTCGGTACCAGAGCAAAAACACGAAATGAAAATGCTAAATATTTATTTCCTCGAGCGGGAATGGAACCCGTTTACTGTCACACTATCTACTATATTTGTAGGTCATCGTATAAGAGAGATATATAATTATTATATTAAAATTCTTTTTCTTTCTAAAGTACTGCGCAGGTATCATTTTTTAATTAATCTGTATATTTATGCTCTTAAAGATGGATTATATAGGCATTAACAGAAATAACTATAATGAATTAAATTGAAGTAGCTCTTAAGAATTAAGTAGGTCCAGTGATTAAAGGATATAATGAAGTGAGCACATTAAAGTAGCATTTGTGATAAAATTATTAAATTATGTTAAACTTAAAAAAATACAATGAATTGTATTGTATAGTTTTTCCTCTAATATATATTTTATGAAAATAATTAACTTATAATTTAGTAATGAATGTTTATAAGTTTGTAAAAAGTATTAATGATGTAATTTTTTTCACAGCAGAATATGAATGATACTACTTAAATATTATGATATTTATAAATACTCCGACTTGTTTCCACAGGTGTACCTGCGAAAACAAGTATATATCACGATTTTTGTTTATTATAAAATATTATAATTACACATTTCTACGGAAAAACGCTTAAATACTAAATTATGATCTATACATGCAATAAAATTGTAACTGGTGGGGTATGAGAAAAACTGCCATTGGAGGCATGTATTTAATAAAATGATAAAAAAAATATTTTATCTATAACTGTCGTCAAATTGTTAAAAATGAATTCATTCAGTTTAACTCATATACTCTAGATAATGGAAAAAAAAATACTTCGTTACAATTATGCAATAAAAGTAATATTGAAATATTTACATATCATTCAACAAAAATCGTTCGCCAACGAGATCGTTAGAGCCGTCGGACAACATGTTTTCGATCGCCATTCGTGAATGCTCAAATTTTGTCAATTCAACGCTGTGGTTGTGTAGAGAAGATCGGAAACAATTAGACAAATGTGGCATTGGTCAGCCGAGCGCATCTCCGCACTGGCGTTCTGCCCTACTGATACATTGAGCCTCACCTCCGCGATTGCTCTAATAATACCTTATTATACCTACACACAAAGTTCACATTAGTATAAACGAAGGATAAAATGTCCTATTGCGATTTTTTTCTCGGTATTCAAGTAAAGAGAAAATGTTTGAGTGCACACGTAATTTTTTTATTGGCTTCTGTGGAGGTTTAATGGAAATTTGGTATCTACTAGAAATGTTATTAAAATTTTTATATTTGTATTGTATCTTACGTATATATTGTAAACATAAATTCATATGTTTGTAACAGACACCATGGTGCAAATGGTTTGTGCATGATAGCGTGCGATTGTTGCCGGCGATAGCGATAGCTCAGCAGCATGTTTTGACTTATTATAGATGTCTTAACTACAATAATATAATATTGTGGCTTCTGGGCTTGCTTTCTTACTTGTTTCTTTATAATAAAGAAAATATAAATATATTATATATTATTATTGAAAAATTAATGATTCTAAAATCTAAATTGGTCTGATAATGTTTATTTAACATCAAATATTTAATTTTAATAGCTTTCAGCATACCGCATGAACTACGTATATTAGTTTGTAAATTGTGTAGGCAGGAGACGATGTACGAGTATGTCCCGAGGTTGTTCAAGTAACTAGTTTGTATCTCCGCTAAGTGCGTCCTGCCGGGCCGTAGTACTTAACCTAATATTGGGTAATTGTGTTAAAGGGCAGAATTAATTAACTGCCTCTTGGACTTGGTTAGCTAAGACGCCGTGATGATACGTGCATTGTATGCAACGTATGTACATACGAGTGCATATTATATGTTTGTATGTCTTAGGGTAATAAAGTTACATGGACTTTAATGACTTATTTGAAATAATCCTTACTCAATTTACTTGTGTGCTTAATTATATGTTGGGATATTTTTAGGGTTCCGCACTTTAAAAGGAAAAAAGGGAACCCTTATGGGATCATTTTGTTGTCTGTCTGTCCGTGTATTTTGAGATTTTGTTGAGGTATAGAGCTGAATTTATACGAATTATTTAGGTTTACGGTCATTTGAAGCACAGAAAAATCACACTTCTAAGTTGACGTAATCAGAATATATAAACAAGCATTTATGCATCGTTTTTGCTGTATTTTGTGTGCAATTCAGCGCGTAATCAAAACCTATAGGTTATAAAATTATATAGAGTACCTATAGGTTATAAAATTTTGCGCTGAGTGAGAAAAAATCACGAAAAGTGAAAAATATAAGTATTTCATAAAAAAAATATCAGAAACCGAGAGGAAGAGGAAGAGAAGCACCGTTTAGTGATTATTTTTGTTGGCCAATGATAATAATAATAAGTGAGTCTTACATAGCCCACTGTAGTTCCCACTCGGGCAGAGTATCCGTAAGAGGATTGTTAAACGATAAAAGAAATACGAAAAGAGAAAGAAATTGGTAAAGACAATTTTTTTAAGTATAGAAATAGAGACAATAAATAAAAAAAGCAAATATAATGAAATTTTTATTTCTATATCTCTATCTATTCTTATATAAGTATACATAATCTAGGAATATTTATACCGTAATAAAGCAGCTAATTACAATATAAGAGGCAAACTATTCATAATTTCTAGACATTAAACAGTATTTATCTAGTAGATACTTAATGACTTAACACAAATAAAACGAATTCAAATAATTGTCTTTATAAAAGATAATATTTAAGTGTCCTTTAAATATATTCTAAAAACACTTGTTAAATCTAGAAATAAATGCGACCTACTATTATACATTTATAACAATCTATTAGAAATCTCTTTTAGTAACTGTGAGTGATATTGAGTATATCTATTTTACTAAATTATACCTATTACAATTTTTTATTATTATCTAATTAGTTCTCGAATTTAATATAAATAAATGCTCACAAAAACTGAAATTTTTATAGTGACATTAATAAATTTAAAAAACAAAAACAAAAACCGACTCTATACATGAACTAAAAAATAGAAAATAAAAATAATATAGTTTTTATTTTTTTTACCTTAAGTAAATAATTAAAATATTATTTTAATTACCTTAACGTAAAGAAAATTAAAAAAAACAATAAACAAACCTATATTTTACTATACTTATAATATTTTTGATGACTAATCCGTTATTTTTGGAGTTGGTGCCAATTTGCGTAATTCCATTAATTTTATTATTTTTGTTCTGTTTAGTTATATATATTAATGATCTGAACCAGGTTTGTATGCTGCATTCCATATATCCGCAAAGCAAACGCTCGAATGGAACCTATAGAACATTATAAGAGGTAGACTTATATGACCTAATATACTCCATAGGACTTTACCATAAAACTCGTATCTTTCATCAAGGCTTTCCGGAGATTTATAAGAGAATGTATTAAACAACCACATGGCAACATTTGTTATTATGAGGAACATGAGGACCTCACGCCCTGGTTTCGTCCGTCTCAGTTTCCGACTGTTACTGCAACGCCGAAGACCGTCCACCAGCAATGCTGTCTGCAATATGACTTGTATGACCTGCAAATTTACATTTTTTTTAAATATTAAAATCAGCTTCACGCAATATCCCGCACACAGCAGGGTAGGCAGAGGGGATCTAGTGTTTAGATACTCCGTTCCCCACTTTCTGCCGAAATCTGGAGGCATAGCGTGTTGAGTGGCAGAAATCAACGCTGCGCTTCGCCTCGACACCAGAGCGAAGAAATGGAAATATAAATTTAAGTAAATATTTCATCTCCTCGAATGGAGATTGAACCCACAACCAATGTTTGTATATGTATTTGATGTTTAAATTATTTACATAAATAATTTATAAGTATAATAGAACAACAAATAATTACCATTAGAGCCACATCTATTGTTTTTACAATGTTCAATATGTTAATGGTTGCTATCATAGAAAATACTGTTTCCATGAAAAAGGCCGGCAGACAGATAAATAGCAGTATATCGTCTAAAAGAGAGATTGGGTGTTCATTGATATCTAATTTCCTTGTTTGATTGTATGCAATCACTACTGAGATGAGCAATATAGCGTGCAAACAGAGTTTCGTGCAGGAGTTCAACAGGTAGCCCAGTTCTTGGAAGTCTCTGTAAAAAATATATTTAATTTATAGTGTTATAAAATAAAAAGTCCTTATATTAGCAATATTATTAACTATGAATAAATCAAATATTCTTGAAAGCCAAATAAGAGTTTAAAAATGTTTAATCTCCTATTTGGCTTACAAGGATATTTGCAATGGATATATGAAATTTTCTGAATTACGTAGATATAAATCATGATATATAAATAGCATAGATTCACGATTTCTTCAGCGTAGCAGGGTAGGTAGAGAAAATCTAGTGTCAAGATATTCCGTAGCGTTTGGTGCTCCGTTCTCTTTGGCTACCGTGCTAGGGATGAAACGTGGAGTTAAAATGAAAGATACTCTCGTCTTAGCTTTCTATTCGTATTTTCTATTCGTACGTATCGTGACATTGCATGTCGATAAAAATACAGTAAATTTTTAAGTCTTATATATATTTTGTGAAAAGGTATCAAAATAAAAAAAATTGAGGTCGATCTAAAAAACAAATGTTATATCATTATATCAGCTTCACATTGTATCCCGCATATAGCAGAGTAGGCAGAGGGAACCTAGTGCTAAAACACTCCGTTCCCCACTTTCTGCCGAATT